>JAODLC010000065.1:28312263-28324630 GCA_026781145.1 Hippopotamyrus pictus | reverse complement strand
GGGCAGGACATGAAAATTTGGGGGTTGGGGGGGGGCCAGCTAGCAATAATTTTGAGTGTGGAGCGCATGGTCCAGACTGAATTTCAAACGCGGTCACCAATTGAGTACCTCCGCTCTGAACTGTATGTTTCTTCAACTTCAAGATATAACAGGTTAAGGGGCAGACATTTCGAAGACGGGTGTGAAGTGCAAACGGCCCCCGACTAACGGGAGGGGGCGGCACTGCAGGGGCCAAAGCACAGCCTGAGGCGGATGCCCTCCCCAGGCTGCAGGGCTATTCCGGGAAACCCTGCGGGGGCCCCCGCATGCAGAACCTCCGGGGGAGTCCGAGCGGCCGGCCCGGTGCGTCTGACTCACCGGCGACAAACGCCGGTGGTTCTGCGGTGCAGTTCTCCTTCGGACATGTAGGTGGAGCCGCGCCGTCCTCCGGAACCAAGCTCTTGCCTTCGGCGAGAGGAAGTCAGGGTTAGCCGTCGGGTCGGGCTCCCGCCGCAATGAACAGAGAATCGAACCGCTGGCAGGCGATCCCACCGACGGCCCGACACTGCCCAGCACTTCAGCTACACCTATACCCAGCTGCGTCGGGCAGCTTGTCAATAATGGAGCGAAAAAGGAAAACCAGACAGCTTTTCTCCAGAACCCAAGCTGTCAGCACGTCATCATATCTGCAGCAAGATACTTCAATTATTACGTGACTTATTCTGTCTACCCAAGCTTAAATAATGGATGATGGTTCAGTTTTATAACTTTCTAAAACCACCAAACAGCTTAATCATTTCCTCAGGCAAGGTGACAGTCTGCTAGGTAAGATTCAGGACAGAAGCTCTTAAGAAGGCCTTCAAATGCAGTCCAGCACAGTGATGTACACGGGGTTAAAACCAATACAGTCTCCTCCTCAGCCCAGGGCACATTAACGGCACGAAAGACAAGCCCCCCCCCGCCCGCAGTTCCAGCACAGCAAATACACCAGCTCAGACAGCCAGACGGGACTACCAATGTTTTCTGGGACTAGACTCACAGCACAGAACCTGAGGGAGCTTTACAGAGATATTTACATTGCACCCAGGCACTAGTCTGACGTCAGAAATTGTCCTGCAGTTGCAGTAAATTTCTAAAGGCAAAATGTCCAATGAAGATCCATGCCTGAGGCGGCTGGCACGGCATAGCTTGCTTCCACCATCTCATTCAGAAATTACATTTCAATTACACTGAAAATGAATAAAAATCTGATTTGGCTTGTTTTCATTGCTAAAATGCATTCTTGTAATGAAACGCCATCACGTATCGCTCGATCAGCATCTAGTCAGCTGCAGTCGGCCGATAAAATACTGAAATCCTGAAAAGGGTTTCATTTCTGCGGCGAAGGCGGTCCGAAAAGCCTGAGTAAACGGGCATCTCGACTCCCACCGCAAGTTAGCGCCATTAGCAATGCAAAACCGCTCCTGGAGGTAAACATCTGAGGCGTAGCGGCCAACGGCCCTTGATGTGTAATCAAAAGAAAGTTCCAGACAGCGCACCCCCCCCCCCATTCATGTGCATAACTACCGAAGCATTAAACTGGTGCTCGGTGATCAGCCACACAACGGTTCGATGCCCAGCGGCTCCTTAATTGCCTTGATGAAAAAGCGATTTCTTTCCACCAGACGGCCGTCTGGGCTACGTGGCACGATTTCACGCGGGACGGCAGCCGCCCTAGGAGAGCCGATCTTGCTCATAAATGCTGTGAACCCAGAGCGTGCACCTTTCGACCTGAAGGACACACATGAGATTAAACTTCACAGTATTTCTACTGTGATGGCAACAGGCCAGTGCGTAAAATGCCCTGTAAAGCATCATTAAGAAATCTTTGATTATGAACAACACCTTCATTTACAGCCAACATCACCAAAACTACTGCAGCCATTCGTATATTCTTAATACTTGGTCCCAATGTAGTTCACTGTAATCAAAGTAACAGTACTATCCTTACATGAGTCTAACTGCA
Source organism: Hippopotamyrus pictus (assembly GCA_026781145.1). NCBI lineage: Eukaryota > Metazoa > Chordata > Actinopteri > Osteoglossiformes > Mormyridae > Hippopotamyrus > Hippopotamyrus pictus. The sequence continues at coordinate 28,322,646 of JAODLC010000065.1, read as the reverse complement.
ATTAAAAGTATACCCTGGACTGACCAACCGCTCCCTCACAACCTTCACACTCCACCACACTCGTGTCTGGCAGGCTGAGCTTGACTGACAGTCTGTCAGGGGCGGGACTTCTCTTCCACCCACCAATCACTAGAGCTGGCATGTTACACAACAGGTCTACAGGCAGGCTGTACCTGATCCACCAATCAAATGGGAGCATCTGGGAATCATCCTCTCAAGTCTCACCAGATTAAATACTGCAACCCTTGAGCTTCTTATAGCTGCTACCAGCAGACACTCATACAACCAACTCTGTTACATAAAGGAACTGCATGTGCAGCATGTGAAAGTGGCATAAACACAGGGAGAATGTGTCCATCTTCCCCAAGAGAGAGACAGTAGAGACAATACCTAAAGAATCAAAGAATTAAAGAGCTGGTATCGCATGGTCAGAGTCAGGATTAAACCTCCAGTCTTCCCCCTAGAGAAGATCAAAGAATATACAAGTTCTTCTAAAAAATAGCACACCACTGACTTCTCATCTATCTTTGACCATCGAAAAACATGACTCTGTCAAGGACAATGGACCAGAAGTAATTATGGGAGCAATGTGCAATGGAAACGCCTGGTAGGTGAGGTCATGGTGTTTGGTTAGGCGGTTGGCGTATCCTCCTTCCCATTGGCCACCTTCATGTCAATCTGTGACGACAGCCTCTTTCTCCAATCACTTCTGAGGGCCGATTTTATATCTCAGCCCCCTTCTGGGCAGTACTCACCTGTGTTTGACAGTGGCTCCACCTCCATACGGAAGTCTTCCTTGAGGTAAAGGAAGCCCACAATGGAGAAGAGGTAGACCAGGATGAGGGCCAGCACGGCCGTCAAGATGATGGAGCGACCGTTGCGTGTAACGCTCTTGATCACATTTAGGAGAGTCTCCTCCCGGTACACCAAGTCAAACAGCTGGGGAGAGGGAGGGAGTCTGAGGTCAGCACAGTCAACAAAGAACATGTTCTAAAGTAAAGAACATTTCTAAACTGGCAACTGCCAGGTCAACCTGACTCCAAAAACTTATCTGATCCTAGACATCTCAACTGTCTCCAATTTCAAATTTTATGTTCTAGCACAGCGATTCTCAACCCATGGGTCGTGGCCCAAAGTTCTGAAAGGGTTGCGAGTTGGAAATGTAAGCATCTTAAAACTAGCAAGCTCCTATGCTGATCCACGATCAGATTTCCCAGCCCCAATCCTAGAATTAACTCGTATAAACAGGTCTTGGGTCTGCAAATGCTTAGCAAAATTGGGTTGTGGTGCAATAAAGGTTGAGAACCAGTGTTCTAGCATATCATAACACTTGTTCAGATATTAAACTTGCTGTCACGTCCACTCTGTACATGCCATTCTGTACTCTGATCTACATTTTCTCCAAGAAAAAGTTGTCCAACAGATGATTCATTTTCGTAGACAGGGAAACGCAATGTTTAATAAAAACATTGGTGTGAAAATAAAAATGTTCAGTCCCCTTGTCGGACGTGTTGTTGAATGTTTCCACAAAGCAGCGCGGTCAGGCCGGAGGCTGTCGAGAAGAGGCCGCCTGGGTCTTTCTTACCAGGAAGCTGTAGAAGAATTCGTGGGCGAAGAGCCCCAGCGTGCAGACGATGATGTAGCCCACGTGGTAGAGGAAGGCCATGTCCATGATCATGGCTTTGTAGCCTCGAGTGAACGTCCCACGGTTCCCGACAAAGCTCACCAGAAACACTATCTTGTTGAGCAGCTGGAGAGCGGGTAAAAAAGAACATCCTTTAAGACGTCGGTCAAGGACAGAATCCTTTCCTTTTTTAAGGCTTGTGTTTCCACCCCACACTCAGTTAAGGTTAGAGATAAGCCTTGAGGCTTTCTATTAAACCACGCATACATTTATCCCGCATTATTCTTTCCTTGTTTTTCATTCAAGAGCAAAAAAAAAAAAACGAATTATGATGTGTAGGACAATGGAGCTAAACATGCTGCCTGAAGGCATGATCTAAATGAGGGAGAAACACTCAAGGACAAAAACCTCTTATGGCCTGCTTTTGAACTTTCCAGAACTTACATTAATTTGCATGAAGATTTTTATATTACTCCATTTGCATGAAGACTTTTCTGGAAACTTCATTTGGATATATCATCATACTACAGCACGGGGGCAAAATGACAACAATATAGTGCTTACACTAGGATACTGGGACAAAAGCATCATAACGCACCAGAAGAATAATCAAGCAGCGATGGAACGTGGACATATGCAGCGCTTCTCAAAAACGTCTCAGAGGACGACCCGAGAAGCGTAGGACTTACATTGGCCGCTCCCAGTAGCACCAGTGTGGGTCTGAGGCCCAGAGTGTATATGGAGCGGAGGATGACGGCCACCAGGAAGGGTCTGATGCCCCCCGGCTTGGGCAAGATGAAGAGCATGACGGTGCAGACCAGCACTGCAGCCCAGAGCATCAGGGACACCAGGGGTGGGAGCTCGCCTGCAGGGACAGACACCAAGATACAGTCACTTGGGGCGTCTGTGCAGCTGGGGCGTCTGTGCAGCTGGGGCGTCCCGCTTACAAAACAGGAAGCATTACTGGACGAGAGGCACTTTCCTAAATCCACAAGTGTCCCGACCGCTCTGTGTGGATAAACTTTAATGACTTGTTGACGTTCAGACAGCAATACAGGCATGACGCCCACGTGCTTTTCTGCACCTTAGTATGTTAAAAAAAGAACATGGTGAAAGGCCGTTCTAACTGTTGACGGGCTTCATACAATGACACGCACCAAGAACAAAGTCCATTAAAAAGTGCAGAAACACTAGCAGAAATTTATTAGTCACAACCCAATAAGAAGCAAGTCTACAGTCAGCTGATTCACCCTGAAAGACATGTGGGCACAGGGCAGCAGTGCGCGGTTGGGTCTGGGGAGGCCTTGCCTTTCGATGGTGACCAATCAACAGCCCCGAGACCAAAGAAACCTCTGGAGACCCACCTGACCAGAATAATACTGAAAAAGCCATTAACCATAAGCGGGTTTGACCCGGGGACGCCTGAGGATCTTGAGTACACTTCAGCTAAAGAGTGCTAGGTGGCAGACAAGTTTTGATTTCTTATAGCATTCAGGGTCTGCTTTGCTGGTGCCTTTTAACAGAGACTTGATGCCATTTTTTGTGGATCAAGCATAGACTTTACATCAATGATAATATGTCTGCTCGATACCTTACATACATTTTCTGGATGTTGTATTTGCGTACTTTTAAAAATTTGTTTGCACCATGTTTACACTACGTGTACTGTCTTTGCACCTTGTCTATTTGTTCGTCTGTGCACAACGTTCCTGCTGCTGTATATAACAGAATTTCCCTCTATGGTCAATAAAGAGCATCTTAATTTTAATCCATACAGATTCAAGAACTGCAATAAAGTGAAGTCTTATTCAGAAAAAAGCAGTTGTTTAGAAGGGAAGCCCCTTTTGGAAACAGATGAACTGCGAAAAGCCAGCTGAAATGGGACTGTACTGCAAGCACGCTGCTTGGTCTGAGCACTGACGCTTCCAGAAGCTACCTATAGATCAATTACCCTGAGGGGAACTGGCTAATGACAGGAGCGCGAGGGGGGAAACCATGGCAACGGGTTCTGAATCAGAGCGCGCTTTCTGCGCTCCACGTTCCGTGATGTTAACCCGGGGAACGCCGTCACGGCGGGCAGGCCGACTCAGAGAACCTCCTCACCCGCCAGACTCGGATTCACATCAGGTATTCAAAGGACGGCCGAGGGGCGTGAAGCAGAGAATGAATTCGCAGAGGGGCAGCCCGAGAGGGCGTCAGAACCGCGAGCGTTCCCCGTGCGGTTCTCTCTAAACTTCACCTGACGCACTTCGCTACTTTCACCTCAGTTTAACTGATCGCCTATCTACATTCAGGGGTTTTGCCAAGGCCTGAAAGCGAGAAAGAGAAGCTGCATCGAATGCAGATACTTTCACACAGCGGTTTGCTGAGTAAAGGCATAATCGGGAACAGATTTAAATCAAGGTCTCGCCTGCATGTTCATTTCTTAACAGATCTGCAGTGGTTTTATCTTCCATGTAATAAAGCACCCATCCACTACATCTAGGGATGACATCTTAAAAGAGAGTGACTTACCCCTCCATGTAAAAATCAGTCACGTAAATCAGGTAAAGGAATCCTGTTTTCAGAATTGGAGATTTTAGTCTTCTAGCTAAAAACTTTATTTCAATTCAAAGAGTAGGTAACAGACCTGAACTAATGAAGTTACTTAAAGTAAAAAAAATACTAAAAAGATGCATGTTCCTTTAGATTAGGGGTCACCAACCTTTTTGAAACTACTTCACGGATACTGAGCCATATGAAGGGCTACCAGTTTGAAACGCCCTCCTAAACTTATCTAAGCTTCATGTATAATAAACATGTTTTAAATGCCTTTTTTTAGATATTGTCATTTTCAAATCTATATAAATGCAAATGTGATTAAAGAAGAATAGCAACAGGATAACAATTTTAGATGCTGCTCACTGGTGAGTTGTGTTATTTTTAGAACAGGTCCGCGGGCGACTCGTGGTCCTTGGGGGCATCCTGGTGCCCGCAGGCATCGTGTTGGTGACCCCTGCTTTAGATAAACTTCATAATATTTTTATTCATCACCAAAAGTCGGCGGACAGTTATTTTTTAGTATTCTATTTTGGCTGTTTCTTTTGCTGCAGTAACAGGAACAGCACACACACAGCATGCAATGTCCCCATCTGGATTGACAACGTACAAGGTTGTGTGGAGACGCGAAGGTCATTGGAGTGTTGGAGTGTGGCAAGCGGAGAAGATACTGCTTCAGCTGGCCGTGATCATGTGACCAGAGGCAGGTGCGCCCGCGGCAACGGAGCATGGCGAGTACACCTGCCGACTGCTGCGTGCCGTCGCACGATGAGGAAGAGCCACCTCTCTCACTTCCTCCTCAGACTATTTAAGGCCAAAGCGGATTTAAAATCTGAACCGGTCTCCTGCTTTCTTCCATTTATAGTGCCACACATTTCACCCTGTCGTTAGAGGAGCTTTTAAGGCAATTCAGCTAACAATCCAGGAAATCTAAATACATATGTTTAGCTGATACTGTGCCTTCATGGGTAGACTGAATTGCAACCAAATAAAAATTATACAAAACTAAAAATTTAATTTAAATATCTTTCTCATCCTCAGTAGTTAACATCTGCCCAAGCACCACTGAAACATCACTGCTACTGTGTCCTTTGGACCCTATATAGCACTACAGAGTACTCACCGCCAGAGTACTCACCGCCAGAGTACTCACCGCCAGAGTACTCATTTCCCTCCATTCAGCGCTCAGACTAACCTTCATCGTTGTCATCTCCGAAGGGGTAGAAAAGAGCTACGGCAAGGTTGACCAGCACGGCCAGGTTGAAGGAGATGCTGCCCCAAAGGGACATATGGCGTGAGAACCAGAACAGGCCCGGGTTGTCTGTGGGAGAGACGCCAGCATCTGTCAGCATTATGCTGGGCGTGAAGTCATTTCAGCATTAAGACACAGCAAGGCTACTTCAAATCTATCACTAAGGGCTTATTTTACACAGAACACAATGACATTAAAGGACAGAGACAGATAGTTCAGGCATAAGTCCAGACCAAGATTTTGTCTTAAGTACAGAGTTGAGTACAGAAAGTCACAGTCACACTCAACTGGTTGGTTGAAATAAAATCTTGGACTGGATTTTTACTTTCTGGACCTGAACTATCCACCTTTGCTAAAGGACATGCTACTCACTTAAATGTGTAATTGTGAGAATAACTTAGCCTTTCGTAAGTCATAATAACAAATAGATATTTAACATTATACAAACAAGTAGGAATGCATCAATACAATACCATATTTTTCAGACTGAGTACAAGTACCGATGCTTACGAAATGGCCAAGTAAGAGCGAGAGTACTTATAGATCGGACACAGGCAAATGACATCCTGCTCAGAATCGTCCCCAACCCACGTTGCGATGATTACGACAGCCTCCCTCTTCACGTTTAAAAAAAGCACCATTTAACTTAATGATTTTTTTTCTCTTAAAGCACTACCTCACTTTCTGTCCCTTTTACACACTAGGCGCCTCAGTCGGTGACCATTAACCTGCCTAAACTGGATGGTATGCAGGCCCAGTTTTAATAATCAGTAAAAAGTAATTAGTAAGTCGGGTTTTTTCTATAAAGCAGCTTAAAACCGGCTAAAGTAATAAAACAATGGCTAAAAGAATATATACTATATCAGGGGTGTCAAACTCCAGTCCTGGGGGGGCGGAGCCCTGTGTATCTTAGTTCTTTCCCTGTTCCACCATAAATGATTCAGCTCAACAGCTGTGTGGTAATTAGCACAAGGAGTTGAATCAGGTGTGTTAAATGAGGGGAAACCCAAAAATATACAGGGCTCTGGCCCCCCAGGACTGGAGTTTGACACCCGTGCACTATATGGACAAAAGTACTGGGACACCTGGCCATTACACCTAGAGGAACTTCTATGACATCACATTCTAAATCCATAGGCATCACTATGGAGCTGGTCCCCCCTTTTGCAGCTATAACTGTCACTCGTCTAGGAAGGCTTTCAACAAGATCTCAGAGTGCGTCTGTGGGATTTTTTGCCCATTCACCCAGAAGAGCATTTGTGAGGTCAGGCACTGATGCTGGAGGTGAAGGCCTGGCTTTCATCCTCCATTCTAGTTCATCCCAAAGGTGTTTGATGGGGTTGAGGTCAGGGCTCTGTTTGGACCAGTCAAGTTCTTCCACACCAAACTCACCCAACCATGTCTTTATGGACCTTGCACTGTGCACTGGGGCACAGTCATGCTGGAACAGAAAAGGGCCTTCCCCAAACTGTTTCCACAAAGTTGGAAGCATGGAATTGCTAAAAATAGCTTGGTATGCTGAAGCATTGAGAGTTCCCTTCACTGAAACTAAGGGGCCTAACCCATCCCCTACAAAACAACCCCACACCATTATCCCTCCTCCACCACACTTTACAGTTGGCACAATGCAGTCAGGCAGGTAACGTTCTCCTGGCATCCCCCAAACCGACACTCATCCATCAAACTGCCAGACAGAGAAGTGTGATTCGTCACTCCACAAAACATGCTTCCACTGCCCCAGAGCCCAGTGGCAGCGTGCTTTACGCCACTCCATCTGACGCTTGGCACGGCGCTTGGTGACATGAGTTTTCTGTTGGGGTTAATGCTGGAGGAAGTTAGGAGCTCTGCAGTCACCGAGTCAAGAGAGTGTTGGTGACTTTTATGCACTATACGCTTCAGCTGTCGGTGACCACGTTCTGTTACTTTCCGTGGTCTGCCACTTTGTTCATGTGACTATGGAGTATCTAGCACGGAAGAAATTTGATTAACGCAATGCAAAGGTGGCATCCTACAATATGACAGCACCATTCTTTAATGCACTGAGCTCAGAACGACCCATTCTTTCACAAATCTGTGTAAACCTGACTGCATGGCTAGATGCTTAATTTTCTACACCTGTTGCAATGGGTCTGAATAAAACATGTTACTTCTGTCCAAATAGTGTATATAAACCCCTCCCCCCGCAGCTGTTCGTTTAAAAATGTAAAATACCCACCTAAACCAGGGTTATTACACACTTGGCTTACATGTTTGTACATGAAGACTGGTATTTGTAGCTTAGCAGCAAGCAATTTCTGAATTACTGACTAGCTTTTGGTCTTAGCAACAAAGTATTTTTGAATTAAGGACGGTAGCTTAGGTCAAATATAACCAGAATATTTAATAGTAGTAGGTGACATCTAATTTTTGATATTGTCCAGATATTACACTCAGGTATACAGTATTTTATACAGCGATGCTATTTTGAAATCCCTCAAGATACAGTTTCATCGAAAGGAAATAACACAGTATATAATGCTGCCATTATACCAGCAAAGCCTAAATAGTGGTTCTACTAATAAACGCATTTCTGGTTCATTAACGTGAAAGTAATTTCAAGTACAACGTTATCGTGTATTAAACCTTACACAGGTGTCTTAAAAATGTGTGTAGGAATCAATAAGTGGAACCGTAATTCGATGTCATTCAAATGTAGAATCATCGGTTCTTTAAAAGTTAGAACCATTTTTAATTTGGCCTCCTGGTGTTTCATGTAAGATACGTTGATGGTTTTAAAATAAAAACTGAAGAAAGGTCACATCGGTGCATGTAGTTATAAAATTTAGCCTCACTGTCTCCAAAAATGGTCTCAAAATGCGATTAAATGGTTGCAATCTGAAGCCCTGTATATATATGGTTGCCCGCATTTGTGCAATGCGGTGTGATCAAAAGAGACGCTAGAGCATCCCACAAAATCATCAAACAAGTGACCAGGAACCCTTTAGTGAAAGCTAAGGACATGTCTTGCACGCCGTGCATTTCATGACGTCCCTGAGTCTATCATAAGAAAGACAGAACAAGATGGAGACAACATCGAATCACCTGAGAATACCACTGCTCTCTCTCTCTAAAAAAAAAAGCTAATCACAACTGTGATGCATGATGGATGGCACATACTGTTGTGCTGTTGCTTTGCTGCCTCAAGGCCTGAATGACACTCAGTCATTAACAGAACAACATATCAGGCAGAATATCAGGGCAACTATCTGTGGTCTAAAAGAGGAATTTGGGCCATGCAACAAGATCCCATATACAAAAGAAAAACCAACAACAGAGTGGCTCGAGGAGAAGAAATGTTTTAAAATGGCCAAGGTAGAGTCCTGACCTCAGCCCGATTGAAATTCTGTGGCGTGATCAGTTGGCCGTTCAAGACATACCAAAAATATAAATGAACCGAAACAGATTTGTATGGAGGGACAGGCTAAAATACCTCCAAAATGCTGAAAAGGTCTGACCAGCACCTACAGTGTCTGATTAAGGTCATCGCCAATACAGAAAGTTCCACTACTTGCTAAATATAGGAGTTCACTCTTCATTGTCGACTTTCCTTCAGGTTTCAGATAGTTCTAAAGGGTATGCAAACCTTTTCCCGCCTGTAGTTAACTAGGGAGCTTGGTCAGGAATATGAAAATCAAGGATAACTGGGGTCATGAAGAGTCATACTGATTCACCAAGTGCCTGAACCTCAGGAACCATGGGTAAGGCTGATCCTGGGGTCTAGCGATATCCCTGGTGGCTTAAACAGCACTATAGAGGCCATAATGAATAAACTAAGGAGAAGAATTTCACACACTTCCTTAATGTAATGTGAACCAGTTCCTTCCCCAGTCTGAGAAACGCCACAGAGACCGCTAACCGTTATTGTTCGGCAAAAGGACGGGCAAAGCCTTACTGCGGATTTTCTTCTGCCACCTCATCTCATTGTAGAGGTCCTCGAACTGCTGGAAGAAGTGGTTGACCTTGCTGCCCTGGTCGTCCCGCTCGGTGGTGCAGAAGACCCGCGTCTTGGACTCCTCAGTCAAGTACTCGCATATGTTGGGCACGGGGAAGACGATCTGTTCCATGGTGCGGTCGTGACGGACGATCTGCGCCATGGTGAAAGGGCATATTAGTGAAGCGTGCTTCAAGTATGTTCTATTTTTCTCCCAGTTTTCAAAGAATAACAATTTTTAATTTTGACATCCGACACCAGACAGTTGGCTTCCAGCTGAGAAAAATAAAACCCAAGGTCAAAAAAGGAGAGCATTGTCTACCATCAAGAAGGTCCACTGAGTACTGGGTTTAAAACACCAGCAAGTATGCCGGGAAATGGAAAGGTCTGTCACAGCTATTTGCAGCTAATTCAGTGCGCCTCAACACTACATTAGACAAGTTAAAAAAGGTTTCCAGTTAAATATAAGTTTTAGAAGTAGCTTAACATCAGAAAAACCCACCTGTGGAAAAGCTGTACTGACATTTTATTAGATTTCTTTTACTGCAGTAACAGGCACAACGCCCACACATTATGCAATGTCCCCAACCAGACCAACAATGCACATTCACATGCAATGTGCAAAATTAAAACTAAATGTTATCAGAATGACAATGATGTATGTCCCAGACGGCCCTGTCACCCCTCCATCCCCCAATCTAATCCCTACTCCTCCCACACCCCCCAACCTCTACCCCCCCAACACACTGTCTTTACTAAAAGCCAGAATTTACGTGAAACGTCAGTCATCAGGTTTGCCAGATCTGCATCTGTGACTGTCCTTCCATGTGTCACCACTTAGAGGCGCTGCTTTAATTTTCATGCAATGCAATGCAATTTTATTTATATAGCGCATTATCACAACATTACATTGTCTCAATGTGCTTTACATTTCTGCCATGTAAAGACCCCCCAGTGAGTAAGCCAAAGGCAACGGTGGCAAGGAAAAACTCCCTAGGA
>JAODLC010000065.1:28272051-28283814 GCA_026781145.1 Hippopotamyrus pictus | reverse complement strand
TGGATGAAATGGTAGTTTACAAATCCTGTTGTAGCTCATAGCGTCCCTCCTGACATGGATTAGGTGGTCACCCTATGCCTGTGACTCTTTCTACTCAACTGATTGGCTGAAACAACATCTTGGTCTGGATTTTTACCCTCTGAACCTGAAATCTCCACCTCTGCTTCAAGTGGACATGTATGGCAACTTTCAAGCCATGCCAAGCCTGCATGCTCTCCGCATGTTGCCCATATTTCTTCCTGCAGTCCAAAGAATTGCATGATGACTGGCGTGTCTAAACTGCCCTTAGTGTGTGGTTGAACATGTGACCTGCGACAGAGCGACATCCCTTCCGGGATTTTCTGGGGAGATATTCTGCAATGTGAACATAATGGATCAGTAGATGATCACAGAAATTATTGAGAAGTCATTGCACGCGGCTCAAAGGCTTAGATAGCAGTTAAAATGCACCAACCCCCATTTGACCCCCAAACCCAGGGCCAGTCCAGGTTTGCGCACCTGTTTGAAAGCCTGCAGGACCTCGGCTCTCTGGCTGAAGTGCTTGAAGAGCAGCTGAAGGGCACCAGACACCAGTGGGGCATAGTCCTGCATGATGAGGTGGATGAGGACCCTCAGGAAGGTCCGGCCACCCTCATCGTCCAACTCCACGGCACTCTTCTCCTCGCTGGGGGCCCAAACACCAGGAGCCCAGGGGAACACAAGTTAGCCCAACACTCCTACACTTTGAGCAGATACATCCAAGTACAACCACACACGTTGCTACAACAACAGTTTACTGAAGCCAACGTTTAGACAAAACTCAGTCACAGATTAGCAAAATTCGACTAGCATTTTACGAGATCTTCAGCTGCAGTATTGGTTCCATGTTCTTGCATCATGATTCCTGCTGGCTACACAACAGTCACACTCAAGTCTGCATGTCTACACCTCTGTCCCAATCTGATACCATTCTGCGCCAGTAAGACAATACAGTTTCTATGTTTTTTCTTCCTATGCAGAGCTCCAATACCTGTATAATTCCACAGGTCTTGGCAATAGCAGACACTACAGGGGGCTTCCCTAATCAAATAGATCCCAAAAACGTGATCACAAGTTCTGCATCTCATATTGCTTCTACCACGAAAGGTAACCCTTGGATTACCCACCTTCCAGCAAACATGGTCTCCGCCTGAGCTGCAATACCATCGAAGTCAGGGTCGGACACTATGGGAAGGCAGATAAAGGCAGGTCACACTGAGCTGGGCACTCGGATTCTCGGGGAAACCGGCGCCTCTCAGGGGTAATTAAGTCAGAAAGGCTGCCGTGGGCTGCAGGCTCTGAGGCCACTTCGGAGGGGCTCGCCAACCACATTCAATATTTGTCAAATTAATGCAATCGACAAGGAAGGCAAATTGGAGCGATTCACGATGCATAAATTCTGCCTCACCAGGAATGGGGGTGGCGTCCATCATGGACATAGATGGGTCAGCCAACGAGGTCTCGCCAAACTCCTTCTTGTAGATCGACAGCAGGAAGGTGATCCTGTAGTCCAGGCGAACGCTGAGAATAAACTTTAGAGCGAGTTTTTTGTTAGACAGAGCTCAAACCCAACCTGACAGTGGTATTAAACAGATTTGCTTCTCTACTGATGTGCAAGTACATGAGTTAAGAGTCTTTTCAAAGAACATCTGAATGCACGGTACAGTTAGTTCATTCTTTAAAAGACGGTCACAAACACCCAGCTCAGGATTCTTACACATTATTAAGGAAAGTTGGTAATTAGCGTTTATTGATGCAAATAAATAAACCACCGGGTGGGAATGTACTGCTAAATTCACCATGAGATTAAACAGCAGCAATACTGAGAACAAATGGACCCTTTTTTTGTTTGTAAACAGTGATGATGGTTTTTGTGGGCGGGGCCTAACTGGTGGTGGAAAGAGAGTTCCACAGTAGTGGCATCAGGTGTGAGCACCAAAATCAAATTCACATATCAGGACCATGGATCATCCGGACACCTTCTCCAAGCACAGGACAGGTTGTCTTACATTAATAAGCTAATACTTAGCAATGGGGTGAGGTTTCCTGACTCGTGCTCACTGTCGAGTCAGTGGGTCAAGGATCCAACAAAATGGCCAAAGTTACAGCGGACAGACGTCTTCCTGTACCTTATGAAAAAGCCCAGTGTCTATACAAAAGAAAGACTCAAATATATAAATCTCTGGACGTATCTGGTCGTGTCCAGGACATCGAATATCGAAGATGTATTACAGACCAAAGTACTGCAAAGTCAGTGACAAGGACATAAGCTATACGTCAAACAAGTCGAACAATTATAGACCGACGGCAAACTGCACTTGCATGGCTGAGTAAGTATTAACTCTTTTTCACTGTAAATCACTAAAACTCCTGCAGCTATTACTACCTAGGTGTTATGAAAAAATGTTATTTCATGCTGCAGCTGTAGGGCTAATACAGTATGCCTTATATGAATTACATATGTAATTATTATGTGTGTTTATTACTTGCATAAACAATTATTTTTTTATTTTTATATGGAAGAAATGTTATTTACATTATAAAAATGAAGACCATCTTTTTTTGCATTCCTATTCTGACATCCAATGGCACATTGACATTTTTTCCCTTATTCTGCATTTTCCTCCACCTCCTCCAATGTTTTTCTGCCACCGCAACGTGCATGCAACTGCAGTGACGTAACCGTGACGTCCACTCCAAACTGAGCTAAATGTAAGGCGTGGATGTACTATAGGGGGCGCTCACCTGGAGGATCTCAATAATCTTGAGCTTGGTGTCCATGACCGTGACATTTTCACTGTCGGCCAAGCAAGAAGGCACGTTGTGCAGCAGGCCGTTCTGGGCGTCGGGGAGGTTCTGGGAAAGGATCGGCCCCCGGCTTAGCACCATCTGGGTCATCATCTCGCCGACGTCGTGGATGGTGCGGATCACATTGTTACCTGGCGGAGAATCGAGGGAGGCGGGAGGGAAAAGAAAAAAGACATGGCAACTGCCGCTCTACTGCTCACAGGAAATGTTGTGATGTGACATGATTCTGAGATGAGATGGTTCGGGGGGGGGGAGGGGGGGGTTGCACCCTGAAGGAAAACACGAGCAGCAACATAATGACTGCTAGTGACGTGACATACAGGTTACTACTGTCGCTAAGATGGGGGTTTAATTACAGAAGCAGCCCATTCCACGTTAACTGATATCAAACTTTTATAAACATACAGTAGCATCTAATAAAGCCCTTTGTAGATCCATTCTGATTCGCAAATAAAAGATCCGCTCCTGATGAACACCTACCAGAATTTAATTTACATATATTAAGATTTATATTTATTTAAGAGACACTTTAGTCGAAAGCAACACACAAGTGATGATGAGAGAGCAGGGTCAGTGTCCCAGGCTTAAGGACCTTGCTCAAGGGCCCAACGGTAGTATGGTTACATAACCAGCCATGGGATTTGAACCCACAAAGCTCTAGATATGGGCGCAGATCCCTAAGACGCTGAGCCATGCCCTGCCCCACACACCAATATGAGGAGTAAAGACCTTTATCCAAAGTGAGTGACAGTTCAGTACCGTATCTTTGCACATCAATATAGACGCTTGTTGTTTTTTCTGTTTAGAGTCTGTATATTTTATATTGTTTTATCTTATTTTTTTTTTGTATTTGTATCCTTCCTAACTTTTTCCTTTCTTGCACCGGCAAGGATAGTCTGCCAATATTGTTGTACTTTGTGCAATAACAAAGGCATTCATTCATTCATTCATTGGTCTTTCCAGAAGTGTCTCTCTAAAGTAGAGCGATCAGGGCAGCCTTGATGACGGTTCCAGCCTTGGTCCCCTAACCTACCTCCCTCCAGGCCCTTGCTCAGTTTGCCCATGTAGGTCAGCGGTTGCTGCACAATGTCCAGAATGGCCAGCAGCGTCCTGGTCAGCCTCAGCAGCTCGCTGAAGCTGTAGAAGCCGAAGTAGACGAGATTGCGCGCCAGGTGGACCACCTGCGGGCGAGGAGTCGATCAGAGGTCAGCGCAGTCCGCTCTGGCTGCCCACGCCGGCAGGGAAGTTAACACCTGCCATCGCATACTGGACGCAACCAGGAGACACGCGGATGGCGAAGAGTTTCATCTGCACGGCAAGCCGAACAGTTCAGTCGGCGTTTCTAAACATTTGAAGATACATTCACCAAGTGTTCCGTCTGAGGGGAAAAAACGATCTATGGCGAGATTCTGAGAGCCAGACAGCCCCGCCCCCCTCACAAGGTGTTTATTTTCATTCCTTATACATTAATAAAGCAGAAGTCTCCCCAGAAACACCACCTGCACCATGAATCACGCCCGCATTTTTCACCTCTTAATCTCTTCTTTCTTTTAAACTTTACCTCCAATGTTAACTCATTCTTCTCCTCATTTGCGAACGGATAGTGCGAGTTGACGACTTCTTTAAGGTACTCCTCCACGAACTCCATGGTTGGGGTGAACGTCCTCTTCATATCCTCCCGTGTGGCATTGGAGAACTCGTATTCGTACCTTACGGGCACAGGGGAAAGGCTTTTGGCACGCGCACGTTTCTCAGGTAGGGATGCAGACATTTAGAGAGACCCTCCGGACACCAGCATCAAGGAGGCAGCAGGATTAGTGACAAAGAGGAAACTGGGTTGTACAAACCGTGGCAACTAACTAACTAAGCGTGGAAAGCTAAAGCATGGTAAAATGCAGATGCTTCATAGATTTCTATGCCATTCTGGGACAAAACACCAATCTAGGTTCACCAGTCTCCACACAGGCACAAACACTGGTATGCTTTACATGGACACAAACAGCAGGTATGACTCTGGGTTAAGCACTGGGA
This sequence comes from Hippopotamyrus pictus, assembly GCA_026781145.1. Taxonomy (NCBI): domain Eukaryota; kingdom Metazoa; phylum Chordata; class Actinopteri; order Osteoglossiformes; family Mormyridae; genus Hippopotamyrus; species Hippopotamyrus pictus. The sequence goes on along the minus strand of JAODLC010000065.1, from coordinate 28,278,957 downwards.
TATGGTCTGCTGGTTCAAAACCCAAGAAGCAGCCTGCTGTTGGACCCTCTGGTGTGTCAACTCAACCAGCATTAACCGGGCTGAGAGTTTTGCCAGCAGATTAACGTGCTGGCAGAGAGACTAAGACGCTAATTATGCGATTTATGCGGTGAATGTTTTCAGCGGCGGCCCGAGGGTCGGTCAGTGCGAAACAGAGGCACGAGGAGCAGCGCACGGCGGACAGAGGGGCCCCCGGTCCCGCGAGGGTTAACGGCCGCGCGGCTTATCGGAGGACGCTGGCGGCGCGATGAGTCACCGGCACGGCGTGCGGCGGGAGTCGCTCGGGCTCGAGGCTCATAGCCGTCACACTCCGGCTGGCCTCACGCTGAGCCCACAGAAAGCTCGCAGCGTGAGCCGCCGAAAGGATGGAAGGGGGGGGGGAAGAGTGCGTTCAGGACAACAGCACTCGGCGGTCAAACCCGCTCGATTCCAACCCCCCCCCACGAGATATCCACTGCGGATTCTCAGATGTATGCTGCACACGTATCGCCAATTAAGGACCCGCTCGTACACAGTCACCCGAGACAGGCATCGAGCGGCATCTGAACTCCATCCCCGGGCTGAATCAGTCTTGAGCTTTGCCCCACGGGCCGCGCGGCACTCCAGGTAAGAACTCCAAGGCCGAAGAGCCGAACCAGGCCGCAGTAATCGCGCCAAACAGACCCCCCTGGCCAAAAGTGTGTCGCCCTCAGGATAAAGGAAGCCGCCACAGATAATAATTCCAAGTGGCAGCTTGCTGCCATGAAAATGAGATGAAATATTCATATTGTTAAGAAAACAGATGTGTGTCGGCAGCACCCTTCCCAAGGGGGTCTTGCTGACCCCAACATCAAGCACCACTTCCTGGCTAGGGGCCAAAGCCACAGCAGAATTACAAACACAAGGCAGAGTCCTTCATTACATAAGGTAAAATAAGCATTATAATGAGCCATGACTGAAATCTGATTTGGATGCATTGGACAACAAGATAAACACAAGAAATAAAAACGCAACCTTCAACATTAACACTTCCTACACCATCATCAGCCACACCAACATCATCATCATCATCACCCACACCTACATCACCCAGACCACCATCATCATCATCACCCACACCTACATCACCCACATCAACATCATCATCACCATCACCCACATCTTCATCATTACCCACACACCATCATCATCCACACCTACATCATCACCATCATCCAGACCTTCATCACCACCACCACTCACACCACCATCACCATCACCCACAGCTTCAGCAGCCCACTGCCGAGACTGTCGGCCCTTACTCCTGGATGGTGACGTGGGTGGGAATCTCCGTCCACAGGCGGGCGTAGCGCACGGGCACCACGGCCTCCTGGGGGTCGCGATCCACGTGCATGTGCAGCATGAGACGGCAGAAGGCGGCGCGCAGGTTGTAGGGCAGCATGTCGTCAAACATGCAGCGCAGGATCAGGTCCACCGGCAGCTGGCTGGACACCTGGTTGATGGCCAGATACTGCCGGTCCAAGCACATCTTGGCAAAGAGGTTCAGCTGGTATCTGCAAGAAGGAAAGAAGCGAGCGGCACCGGGCGTCACTGCTAGGCCCGTGGGAAATTTATGACACATTTGGTCCCTAGAATGATTTCACCGCGGGCACTGAGATTCTACCACCTCTGTGGGACCGAGGGGCGGCACGGGCACCTGTAGTAGGTGATGATGTCCATGTCCATCTTGTGGTTCATCTTGGCGTCCTGCGCTAGGTGGCGGATGGACTTGCCGTGCGGCTCCTTGTGGCTGTCGATCCAGTAGAGCCACACCTCCTCCTCTTCCACCTCGTCCTGCAGAAGCATGCTCTCCAGATTGGTGTCTGATTGGGTGATCAGCCTGGGAAGGGGGGCAGGGAGGAAGCGGTGTGAGTCTTAACAAGACCACCGGGGATGAGAAACCTCTAATTTGTTTGTTTAAAAAAAATACAATTCATTCAGCCACCCCTATTCAGCATTAAAACCACAAGATGCTGTATTACATGCCGCCATGTTCATCCATGATGCATATGACACTTCTGATATTTAAAAAAAAAAAAAATGTTTCGTGCTATGGGTCAGTCGAGCTGGGCAGGTGCTATATAAGCTGAACTCTTCACGGTTTCACATTCATTGCTCATGCAAATACCTTCAGCCGCTACAGTCAATGATGTCACTTACAGTATAGCGAGATGTGGGTCGACTGCAGCAGAGATCAATTTCTCATCCATGATGACTTTGCTTAGGACAGCCCCCTCCCCGAGGCCAAAAATATAGGACAACGAAACTCACTTGGTCTGGATGAGGATGTCCGCGTTGGAGGGGTTGAGCACAAATTTGCAGATGAGCTCCTGGGTGACGGGAATGGCCGTCTTATTCGACACACACAGATCTGACAGGTAGTCCAGGAACCTGAGATGAAGAGGAAAGGGTAACGATTAGATTACACACGCCCCATCTCTAACTGTGATGCCATCCATCCATCCATTTTCCAACCCGCTTTATCCGTATTGGGTCGCGGGGGGTCCGGAGCCTATCCCGGAAGCAATTGGCACGAGGCAGGGAACAACCCTGGACAGGGGGCCAGCCCATCGCAGGGCACACTCACCCACCAGTCACTCACACATGCACACCTACAGGCAATTTAGCAACTCCAATCAGCCTCAGCATGTCTTTGGACTGTGGGGGGAAACCGGAGTACCCGGAGGAAAAGCCTTATAATAAAATATTAAAATATCTATGAAGAAAATCAAACAAAATAATCTCTAAAAAATTTCCTACAACAAAAGCAATAAAGCACATGTTTTATAAAAACAACAAGAAATGCTCTGGTTTCAGAAAGTTACAGAATTTAGAGAAAACAGCAAATACTAATTACAAATATCAATTCTTGCTAAATTAAAGAGGCCTACTTCTTAATTGCCTGTTTATCATTCTGGCAAGTGAGATAATGGTAATGTAGTTAGCTTTAGAGAACTGCTTTAATTTCTTTTAATTGTAAGTATATCTGCAAGAGTCGATTTTTTCCATTGAGCACTTTATATCTACAATAGTTCTGCATAAACAACTATCTATAACCAGCATATAAACATCTGTGTTAAAATGACACAGATGTTTCAATGACAATGCATATTGTAATTAGATGGCCTCTAGATCTCTTATAATACAGAAAGAACAACTGGTAAGAATGAGTTATTCAGAAACCCCAGCTAGATTGTAATTGTATTGTGCATTAATTTTTGGGCTGTGGCAACCATCTGTATCAATGAAGCATTTCTGCTTCAGCACAGGCAATTCAGCTCATGATGCAGCTCAGCGCGTGACCTAGGAGTTCATTAAATGTTTTTTTTCCCGCTGTCTGTGAGAGAATTTTTCCAGTCCCTGCAAGGGGAAACTCGATTTTATAAAAATCTGTGACTGCAATCAAAAAACTAAAAATGCCAAAAGTCTTGTATTTTGCTTGGTTACTTACAGGTAAGGTTAGGGCTGGATTTCATGAAGGAAATGGAGGGACAACACAGATGCAGGGGAAACTGGAACTGTGATAAAGGGAAACAGATCCACATCCATACTAACCACTCTCAGAACTCACAATAACACAACTGACTGAGCTGGGGACTCAGAGGGCAATGATGGTTTAATGTGATAGTGATTGACACATTACAAAGGGACAGGGCGACCAGCGACACCTGCTGGTGAAACAGAAACAAGACAGACGGCAGACGTATCCCTACACTGAGTAGGGGTTTATGATGTCATAGCTGGGATTAGGGTTGGAGAGCCTCCACAAAGGTATAGATACCTAATCTGTGTGAGTGTGTGTGTGTGTGTATGGGGCGGTCATATGTATATGACACTGTGGGGACAAAATGTCCCCACAATGTGGTAAAAACCTCTTATTCTGACATTGTGGACATTTGACATTCTCCTGCAAGGAGAAACTGAATTTTAGAAAAACGTGTAAAGGTAATCAAAAAACTAAAAATGCCAAGAGTCTTGTATTTTGTTTTGTTATTTATGGTTAAGGTTAGCACTGTGTAGGAGTTAAGGTTGTCTTTGATGGGATTATTGTAAAACATTGAAACCTATTTGACAGACTCCTGATTTTCCACCTTCGGTCATACTAAGATAATCATCATGGAATTTTTCATCCTGCTTTCACCCATTGCTTAAGCACTATCTCCTGCCTGATCCAATTATATTAACTTTCTTAGCTCAAGGGAATTGCTGAATTATTAAAATTATTACAGTAACAGTTATATAGCTATGCAATTGCAACTATTTTAGATTACCGCACACACATATACAGTACACACACATGCTCCAAAATTTACTTCTACAAACATTAGCTTTCATGTCTCTTTTTGTTAGCATGTAGTTATCCACAGCCATCTTTGCAAGTATTTTTTTCTTCTTTTTTTCTACATTTTCAATGAATCTGTGGAAGTATATTGCAAGCTAAATTATAAATGAAGTTAATTAACCGACCCAAAATAGAAAGTCTTCCAATGCCATTATCAGGTCAGTTATTATTATTTTAGACTAGTAACGTTCCTCACGGCAATTGGCAGCCAGGATTATTCACTGAAAATGAAGCTTGGAGAATATAAGTCAGTGTAGTTTCAAGCTGAGCAGTCACAACAGGATTCATGCCTCTTACTGAGCAATCAAAAGTATTTGGTAAAAATTAGGAGACTGGAGCTACTTGAAGCCCTTAGGTGGCTTTCTGTCAAACCACCTGCAAAAATGCAGCTAAAATTACATTATTTTTCGACAGCAGTTGTTATATATTTTTTTCTAAATTATTATAATTGCTATAGTGACTGCTTTCCCCAGAAATCTGCCTTGTATTCACCACAAGTCTTGATTTCCAGAACAGTTTTCCAAAGTGGAGACAGGCAAACAGATTTCTCCATTATACACAGATGTTTTTGTACCCGTTGATATTTAACTACACAAGTAACCATTTCAGTTAAGAGGCAAAGCAAGCATTGCAATTCCAGAAAAGCATTTCAATAAATGTGTTATAAAATGAAATAGGTAAGATAATGGCTGTAGTGAGCTAAGGCTAATCACTGATTTAATTTGATTCTATTGTGTACACATTAGGGGAACACAGTGAAACTACTGTAAATTAGACAAATCAAATAATAAAAAAGAAAGGTGATAATACAGATATTACAAAGGCAAAGTATAGAGAGAACTAGGCCTAAATAGCTTATGTTGGTTTCAACACTGGTGGGGACCATATCAGTCCAGAACCACCCCCCTCCACACACACATGGTAGTCCGAATATAATAGCATCAAGGGTGTAGATTTAGGTATGGATGCTATTGGCCAAACCCAAATCTTCAGTCAGGGGACAGGCTCTGACTGTTGTCTGTGGGTATGGAGACCTACGTGCTGGAGGACTCCATTGTTCTGCTGGGGCACTCACGTAGGTAATGACATGACAGTGAAACCTGGAAGGCTGTGATTGGGAGGAATGGCCTGCCCAGTCAGAATCTGAGTGGTGATCAGTTATTGGACTTCTGTGCTGACCACAGTTTGTCTGTAATGAACACCATGTTTGAACATAAGGGTGTTTATAGGTACACCTGGCAGCAGTGGACCCTAGACCGCAAATTGATGATCGATTTTATAATTGCATCCACAACTTTTGGACACTCGGGTGAAGATTGGAGCTGAGCTGTCAAATGATCAACACCTGGTGGTGAGTTGGATCTGATGGCAGAGAAAGACGCCGGATAAACCTGGTAGACTCTAACGCATAGTGAGGGTGAGTTGGGAGCTTCTCCTCCAACAACAGATCTTTAACTCACACCTCCAACAGAACTTGTCTTGTGTTCCGAGGGAGTAAGGGGGCATGGAGCCTGGATGGGTGATGTTCTAGGACTCCATTGCTGAGGTGGCAGTGCGGAGCAGAGGCTATAAGGTTGCTGATGTCTGTTGTGGCGGAAATCCCCGAACCAGATGGTGGAAAGTGACTTTGCCAGTTGCTGAAGCTAAAAGCTCAGGTGTGGAAGGAATTTGGTGAGGCCATGGAGAAGGACTTTTGGTCAGCCTCAAAAAGATTCTGGCAAACTGTCAAGAAACTCAGGAGGGAGAAGCAGGTCTTTAACCATGCTTTTTAGAGCAGGATGGAGTGCTGTTGACTTGAAATGGGGATATAGTCAGGCGATGGAAAGAATATTTTGAAGACTTCCTGAATCCTAATGATTTACCTTCCTTGGAGAAAGTACAGCTGGATGATGCAGACAGGGATTTGCCCATCTCTAGGGCTGAGGTCACTGAAGTCAAAAAACTCTTTGGTGGTAAGGTACCTGGGGGTGGATGAGATTCGCCCTGAGTTCTTGAAAGCTCTTGATGTTTTTGGCTATCTTGGATGACACATGTTTTCAACATTGTGTGGACATTGGGGACAGTGCCCTTGCCAAGGTGCCAGTTGAGGTGGTTCGGGCATCTGTCTAAGATGCCTCCTGGATGGCTCCCTGGGGAGGTATTCTGCACATGTCCAACCGGGAGAAGACCTCACGGTGGACCCAAGACATGCTGGAGAGATTATATCTCTCAGCTGGCCTGGGAACGCCTTGGAGTTGGAGGAGATGGCTGGTGAGAGGGAGGTCTGGCCATCCTTGCTGAGATTGCTTCCCGCATGATCCAACCGCGGGTAAGCGGCTGAAAATGGGTGGATGGATGGATGGATGAATGGATGGATGGATGGATTTTTAAAATCTTCACAATGAAGCTAATATATAATAACTGCTTATGTTCCTGAAAATATACTTAGAAGCAAAATACAGTGGTACCTCGGTTCTCGAACTCACTAGAACTCGAATTTCTTGAAAGTCGAACAAACCAGTTTGACC
>JAODLC010000065.1:28235775-28250596 GCA_026781145.1 Hippopotamyrus pictus | reverse complement strand
GCAATTTAGCAACTCCAATCAGCCTCAGCATGTCTTTGGACTGTGGGGGGAAACCGGAGTACCCGGAGGAAACCCCAAGACGACACGGGGAGAACATGCAAACTCCACACACATGTAACCCGGGTGGACACTCGAACCCGGGTCCCAGAGGTGTGAGGCAACAGTGCTAACCACTGCACCACCGTGCCGCCCCCCAGAAAAACATCATTACGGCAAATATCAAATACTATGTTAACAGTACAGTATGGAGACGTGTACGGACACAGCTTCAGATCTATCATTACACTCAGAAAAAAAGTAAAAATTTGTACCTTTGCTTTTCACTGGGGCTGTACCCTTGTAATTTTAACTTTTTAAGGTACAGAAATGGACTCTGAGGAACATCCCAAAGGTACAAACAGCATCAATGTACCATCAATGCTATTGAAATGTTCCTCAGAGTCCATTTCTGTACCTTAAAAGGTACATTTACTTACAGGTATAGGGTACAATTTGCAGACCCTTGAAGGTACAGCCCCAGTGACTAGCAAAGGTACAAATTTTGACCCTTTTCTCTGAGTGTACAATTAAACATAGGACTCAATTAATCATCATCATCATCATCATTATTATTATTATTATTATTATTATTATTATTATTATTATTATTATTATTATTAGGGCTCTGACCACCAGCAGTGTTGTATCCCAGTTGTTTTTATTACCGTTATTTGCTATTATCCTGTTTTAATATATATTACTGCCTTTCCCTGCATACTTGCTTTTACTCATACTTAAAGAGAAACTTAGTCGGGAGTACGTAAACTGAAAATGTCACGGACAATATATAAATAAAATCGGGAAACGCTTAGAGGTGCTTATAAACCTTCGGGTTCATTCAGGAGTAAAGCCGAAGTGGCGGTCCTGCCCTGAGGTCTGGTTAAATGTGAACCAACAGCGGCTCTGGTCACACATCAGTTACCTTACAGCTCACTGACAGGCAATTATATCACCATTACTGCGTATCAGAAAAAGACTAGTGACTAAGATCAGACACGGCTCATTTAAAAGTAAGGATTAAGTAAACTTAACTTGGGCACTTCATACATAATTTTAAAAAGTATAAATAGACAATATTTCTAGGTGTTAACTACAGCTATAACATCTACTCACTTCTAAGATGACGCACCACATTTAAGCGACATTTTCCACATAATTTCCTTATTTGTAACACCCATACAAAGCACTGATATACAATAAACAGCAAAAACAAAAAGACGACTTTCCTACAAGACAAAAAAACAGGTGCAAAAAAATTAACAGAGGATCACGGTAGCAACTTTTCCCCACTTTGGCATAGATATTCTGCTGCTCCTATGGGCAGATGAGACACATAATCTACAATAATTTTCAAGATTATAAGATTATTTTTAGAAAACAAGCTACTTTAATACTGTGCAATCATGTTTAGAAGAGGTTGGCATGATGAAATCAAACCCAGCTTTGCTGGGGGAGGGGCACACTATATGTCAATAAAGCCAAAGTAGTTGGGGGTGAGGGGGGGTCATTGCACATTTTTCCGGAACATTCCTGATGCTCTAACCTTTGGGAGTGGTTGAAACAAAAGCAATGCACTCTGGAGTTACGTCTAACAACTTCCAAAAAGCTTCCAGAAAGATCCAACGGTCAGCGCAGTCCTGTTCAGAGTCGTTAATGAGTTACGCACAGGCAAGATCTAACAGAGCACGGAAAAGCCGCTGGCTCGCTTTGCACTAGATAAATGATAAACCCAAAGTGGCATTTGCATGCACCAAAACCAAAAGGTGCAAATAGCCAGAAAGGGCACAGACCACTGGAGGTGGCAATAACATCCTGGGTGGATTGTTGAATAACTTCGGAATATGGAAAGAAAAAAGTCAGGGGTTGGGTTTAAAAAGTCATCATCATAGCTGATCATAAATCATACTCCAAAAGAGAATTTACATGCCAATTAAGTACTGTCTTTCCTAATACACAGCCTTCCTACAAGGTGTATGAGTCAAATTGTTTCCTGCCCCCACAGCTCTGAAAAAAATCAGAAATATGGATGGCGTCCTTCTCTACTGCATCCTGACACTTCTCTCCAGCAGATGACAGACACGTGTAGGGCAGTCAGTTTGGTGGGGGTACGGTAACACCCCCAGGGATGCCATTAACTTGATCGGAAGACGTTAGATATAGCTGAGGGTAGCGTGAAACCCCGAGTCAGGAACATGACAATTGAAAGGAGACTGAAAACCACAATTTAACGGTATAATTTTACAGGATGCACGCCAAAGCCGGGTCAGGGAGTATACTATATATTACTCACACACATTCTGGCTGCTTGTTTTGGTGTAACAACAAAAGTCAGGGGGGATACCTATCTTTAGAGACTGTAGTCTTAATTAAACACACAAAGGCATGTAAAAAAAAATCGATCGTTTCACAATAGAATTTTTGATGAAGACTTTGCATTCTAAACTGGTTAGAACTGAAATAGTGATATCCTGTAGAAATATATCAGAGACAAACGGCTTGGCATAAACGCAGCCTAAACCTGTCAGAGAGACTAAGAAAACTACCCGAAGCTCGCTTCCTGGAAGAAGTTTCAATCTGCTACACTTTCTGCGTGTTGAAACATCAGCAGGCTTTTACGGACCGTAATCTGCCGCCAAAGACTGAAATCTGTGAACTAAAAACACAACAGGATCCAGCTGCGCAGCCCGCCGATGCGTTTCTCATCGGAAAGGCTTCCCAGCAAAGTTTTACTTTACTCTAAAATACCAGCTTATACTGCATCCCCGTTAAAAGTGCATGGAGTAAGAGGCGTGCTTGTCGGACTTGTAGTTGCAACTGTCAGGCCTGTCAACAACTTGAAATTACTTCCTACTTCTGATGCCCTAGACTGGAGGAAATAAAGTTAATCACTTTGAAACTTTTTTTAAAAGTGTCTGATCTTTTCAGAAAAGCTCTTGGGCGGTGCAAAAGCGATGGCACCTGTCAAAGGAATAAAGCAAAACGTCCGAAACAAGCATGACAAAACCACTCAGCAGCCATTTAGTAAGAGAGGAGCTCACCCCAAAGTGCTTATAAACCCATTCACCGTGCCTTCCGCATACAGTGAAACGATGTCTCCTTTGTGGAGAAAGCTTGATCTTTGATCGGACATTTTTCTTCCAAATTTGCTCCAGTTGATCTCCCAGGTTAGGACGCATGCACTCCTTTCTGGTGTGGAAGTAATGAGCACCTTCTTAGAAACGCTTCAACGTGTCTTCCAAACACCCAGACACTTCTCCAGCGCGAAAGTTAAGTCCCCGAAAGGCAGAAAGCATGTTTTTTGTTTCCCGCCGGAGAATGACAGCACGATGAGGGGAGCGATCGCGGTTCCCGAGGACGCCGATGGCTTTCTGCAGGAGATTATCGCTTCAGTTCATGCTCCGGACTCCTTCCTGGTGCAGAACCGGAGCGGCCTCTCCGAGGCACTTTCGTATTCGTTGGTCTGGGAGGAAGCGGCTCCGCGCAGTCGGGGAGCCTATCCAGTAAGCCCAGTTGTTCCAGCCGTACCTCTCTGCAAAGCCTTACTGGTAGTTTTTGAGTAAGTGCCTTCAGTACCATAAAAAAAATGAATCTGTACTCTTGTTTATTTCTTTTTTTAAAAAATTACTTTAATATTATTTTTGTGTATTTGATCTTTTTTTCCAGGATCTGTCCTTGCAATTTCACTTCTCTGCATATGCAGCACGATTTAATTGCACATACTGGTACAGATCTAGAGTTAGGAAGTGAATTTATTAAACGTCACACTGGCGCTTAGGGGGACGTATTGCACTTTTACATTTGCGGAGAAAGGAAGACAGACATGTAGTTATAGATGGGTGGGTATGTGCTGTCTGAGTTAAGGGAGATACGTAATGCAGGGGATTGCTCCATTATGGAGATAAATGAGATTCTTTCATTTTAATTAGTAGTTGCAGATTCACATCAATAGTATGGAGTGTGTATTTATTGCAGGTTATGTGAGAGACTGAAATATTATACTGCGTGATAACTCTGTGGCCTGGGCTGAATTGCTGCTGTACAGTACACTCTCAGAAAAAAGGGTAAACATTTTTACCTTTGCTTTTCACTTTAATTGTACCTTTGAAGGTACAGAAGGAACATATCTGAGGAGCATCCCAAATGTACAAACAGCATTAATGTACCATCAATGGTACAGAAATGTTCCTCAGAGTCCATTTCTGTACCATAAACGGTGCAGTTACCAACAGCTAAGGCAATAATTGGCAGACCCTTGAAGGTACAGCCCCAGTGACAAGCAAAGATATAGATTTTTACCTTTCTTTCTGAGACTGTAACCTATTCTCATAAGGCAGTCTTTGACCAGTATCAGATCATGACATTTTTCCTTTTATATTTTCCTGTTCAAACAATATCAGGAAATATGGACAGTAATTAATTAGATTTGTAGACATGCAGTATTACTTGTTTAACTTATGTTGCTGTTCCTCTGTTAAGCCTGAGTCAGTGTTTTATGTAGCCATTAGCGCACTGGTCTAGCTTCTGAGCTCTTAGGCCCCTCATAATTGGTCCACTGTAATTTTTGTAAAATGCAGCTTTGTGGAAAACGAGATTTGTGCATATAGTTCAGTTGAATTTTAGACTATGATAAATTCATGTGTACAAAACATCTTAGGGGAAACGGCTCGAGTATGTGGAGGTAAATTTTAGATAAACATGAAAATTGTGTAAATGATGTTAAAAATTGCATTCACAGTCAAAATATACTGATTTTTATTTCAAATATTTCTGAGCATAATTATTCCTAGTCATATACTCGACTCCTTCCTACACAGTAATTATCTGCAGCTGAGAACAGATCTTAATTTAATTAACTAACAATTGGAATATGTAACCCACATTTCTTGGAAAGTCCTGCTTTATTTATAAAACTCTCCAAATTAATTAATTCCATATTTTAACAATAGAATAGTTTTTTGATCAAGGTTTCACATATTATAGTCATAATATGTGAAACTAATTTATCTCTTACAATACTAAGTGTGGACAAAATAAAAGTTTCCTGATTGTTTAGGTGCTGTTTGAAACCCAGTTTACGCCTATACGTTTCACATTAGGAATTATTGTAATGTAAATTAGGACCACATATCATGATAGCTGGCAAGGGCAGTTTGTTGATGTCTGTTTGAATGTAGGATAGTTACACAATAGCCCATTGGCTGTTGTGTATTGCATACCATTCTTTAAGGTTAAAGTTTCTTACTTCAGACTCATACTAGGATCTTAATATCTGTATTGGGAGCGTTTCAGGGTTTCAAACATGTTACACCAGCAATGATGACATAAGCGTACATCACCCTTCCAGGCGGGATTAAAAGTGAAAATGGCTATATAGCAAACTGTAGCATTTCTAGATAAGGCAGTAATTGAACTGTATAATAATGGATGCGTGCTTGCACCCATACTCAGTCTGCTCCCTTCCTGGTGACGGCCACAATCTGTGTAATAATCAGAAGCAAAAATAAACACAGCAAAGCTGAACTGTAAACAAAACATTATACCCACGCAAAACCATGTAGTTCTATAGAACAAAATCATAACCAGTTTTACATGGACCTTGATATTCATATTAATTTGTGGTTATCAAAAAACTAACAATGACAAAAACTTGGAACTTCAATCTAACTTAATAATAAACAACTATGCAATACTCTTTAGCTATTGTCATATATTTTTTTTTTGGTGCAGGAAATGACACTTCCTTAAATTAAAGGACCACTTTTTCTGAGCTGGTTTGTGAAAGGCTCTGCAAGATGTTTTGTCATGTCAAGGCACAGAGGGGTGGGGGTGGAGATCTGATAGTGTCAGTTCCAATGAACTCACATGTATTTTAGAAGCTGTGCAAACCAGCTTTAACTCATTTAACGGGCATAGCTGAACAAGTCACTGACCTCCTTGGTGTCATCTGAGCCCAAACATATGTACTTATGTGGTGCTTTTCCAGGGTTAAAGACAAGGCACTTTCTTTGTGGGTAACAAGGGTCAGCTGAACCACATGACCACTAAACCAACAGCTTTGTAGATAAAAGTATCACCATGGCACTCCAAAAACAACAGAGCATGGAGATACAATTCAGGCTTTTAAGGGTGTGGAGCATGGAATCTTTGATCTTTAACTCATTTCATATGGAATATCTCAGAAATATGGATTATTAATTCCTATTTTGACTGGACTTAACAGCTATGAAAACTGGACACACAAACGCAAAGGGATTCAGTCTACCAATCAATCCCGCTTCCTAACCTTATTTCCTAATCAATTTAGTTTTTAAGGCCATTTTTTGAAACCTTTATTGTATACTTTTTATATTTTAATTGCATTATTATATTGTATAGTGCTGCTGTTATACATTTATTTTTTGCATCTGTATTTGTGCAGCACCAGAGGAGCCCAATGGAGATGGTACTTCAATGCCCTGTGCACATGTAGATGGAGGCGTTGGCAATAAATAACCGAGTCTTGAGTTTTGAGAACGATTCACTTCAGAGCCCAGTCACTTGTGTTGTTCCTGGATGTCTCAAGAAACAGGAGGGGAAAAACAAGCAACACAATTCTTTTTATTTCCTTTCAGAACATCAGAATTTGCTAGTATAAAAGTGTGTAAAAAGAAATGTATTAAGAAAAAAAAAACTGAAGAACTCGGCGACATTTCATCTGAGTACAGCATATAAAGGTAAAAAGTTGCAACACACGATCAAGCTACACATTTTTAGTAAAATAATCTCACTGTACAAATCTAACAAGACTCAAAGCAGCTTTGACAGACAGGCTATTCCACCAATCGGAAAGAGTCACATTATCTGGTGGCCTTCCCATTCTCGTGTGAGTCCATCCTGTAGGATAAAAGACAGCCGTCAGTCATATGTGCTGGTGGCCAATCACGTATCTGCTTTAATGATGACAGAATACAAACCCGTTTTCATCTTTGAGGTGCTGGTACAGCTCGGCTTTGTTGTTGACAGAGTTGATTCTCCCAGCAAACTCCTGATGCTTGCGTGAGTTTGCAGCATTGATCCTATTGGTCCACATGGTGAAGAGCGAGACTGGACCTGTACAGTAGCACACAGTTATTGGGAATATCGTGGGAAGCAGATGCTGTTAGAACAAAAACAATGCATTTCCTGGATGGATCTGTCACCCCCCCCCCCCCCCCCCCCCCCCCCCCCCCCCCCCCCCCCCCCCCCCCCCCCCCCCCCCCAATCTAATCCCTACTCCTCCCCTACCCATCGACCTCTACACTCTCTCATAAAAAGAAAACTGTATTCAGAGCTCAACTTTATGTGACTTCTCACAATCGGATCTTGTTTACCATGCCTACATCTGTGGCTGTCCTTTCATCTGCCACCACTAATTCACATTGCGTTTTTGGTGCAATTTGTCTCAAAGAAAGACTCCACACCATCAGTTATACAATGTTCCTGGTAAGTTTGGGAAAAAAATCCATCCATCAAATGGGACCGGCAGTGGTGAGCACTGTCACCTCACACCTCTGGGACCCGGGTTCAAGTCTCCACCAGGATTCCATGTGTGTGGGCTTTGCATGTTCTCCCCATGTCATTATGGGGTTTCCTCCAGGTGGGGTTTCCTCCGGTTTCCCCCCACAGTCTAAAATCATACTGAGGCTAATTGGAGTTGATAAGCTGCCCATAGTTATGCATGTGTGTGATTGTGCCCTACAGTGGATTGGCGCCCAGTTCTGGGTTATTCCCCACCTTGCGCCCATAGGTTCCGGAACCCCCCGTGACCCTGAATAGGACAAGCGGTTTCAACAAATGAACGGATCCAACAAATACTTTTAGAGTTACCGTGTTCACAAGATCAAGTGTCTTCTGCAGCTGCCCTTTCTGTGCTTTGCTGCCATCTAGTGCCACTGCCCCAATTTTGATATAATTTGTCTAAAACTGAAATATACTCCGGATCTTCAACCATATAATGTTTCTGTGAAGTGGTAGCAGTTCCACTCCACTAACAGTAATGCTAAGTTCGCACTACAATATTTCAGCCCCAATTTTCTGCCTGGCAACAGTTTTGGGAGATCACTGACAATAGCCCCGGACTGGAGTCAGATCGGTGTTCACTTGGTATTGGCAAATCACCGCTCGATCACTACTGTAAACTGTTCAAAGAGAAATATCCAAATCCTGTAGTGTGAAAAGTGTTATGACCCGGCTGCGACAGGCAATAAATGGGCCGTCGAGGTACAACCAATGAGAGCGCAAGACACAGGGTGAGGGGAAATCCAGAAGTATTTTAAAAAGTGTGTGTGTGTGTGTGCACATCCCAGATCACTAAAGACCCAAGGTATGCAACAGTGTTTCCTCAAAGTCCTATGTATACAAGGCTTAATTTGCCCTCTGTAAATGTAGGTCATATGTTGTCAAACGTGTTTTAACAATTTGTAGTTTCCCCATGTCACTTCTTGCCTGTGTTTTTGTAACAAAACATAGTTTGGAGAAAAGGCAGACTTATCAGTGATTCCTCCTGGTGAAAGATCTTGCACAGTGTGACCGTGTCGCTGATTAGTCGAAGTGTGTAAGTCGCAAGAACTTCAAGACTCCCGATTACAAGATGACAAGTCATGCAGGGTGAACAGGACAGCTATCTGACGACTTGAATAGTAGTATAGTGTAAACATAGCATTAGCGCCTATTTTTATATACCTCAACAGCTTCTCACTGGTTAAATTCCTGACATTCTTTCGATGTTGTATGCAACTCTTCCGCAAAAAAAGCACAAAGGGTGACCGCTTCCAGTCCTCAGCAGCCACAGGGCGTGACGGCGTTCGTCTGAACTCTGCTCTTGTAGAGTTCGCGTGGCTAAGGCCCATTGTGGCCCACTTTGAAGGGAGGAGCCGTACCTTTGGCCTTCTCCGGAAGCTGGTGCTCCTCCATCTCCAGCCGGGGCTTCTTGTTGAGCGGCTCGGGCGAGTCCGGCGAGTCCTTGATGACCTCCGACTCTGGCAGGTCGTCCTTCTCCCGCTCCAGGGCCGCCTTCAGCCTGGGTGGCGGGGCAATCCACATGTGCACATGACCCATCTCTCCCCAACCTCTACGTTTCAGTCACCAGCAAACTGTCTTAAATGTATTAGCGCAAGGGTGGGCAAATTTCGGGATCACCTCTAGGTCAGCTGTTCAAACCCAGGTGTGAGGACTCTTCAGCCAATCAGTCCTCTAATTAGTAATCAATTATGTAGATGCAACAAAAACCGGCACACACAGCGACCCTTTCTGAATAAGGCTGCCCACCCCTGCACTAGCAACACTCATGAACATTCATGATTAATTTTCAAACTAATACACCAATCTAAGGATCTAAGGGACCTGGTCCAAAGGTTTCATACTTTGAGATCTTTGAACTATGGGAGGAAACCGGAGGACCCACGCAACACAGGAAGAATATGCAAACTCCATGCACAGCAGCAGTGGGATTTGAACCCAAAATCCTGGAGGTGTAAGGTGATAGTGCTCACCATTTGGCCACTGTGTCACCTTAAAACTCAGGAGAATTATAATTTCCTTAATTAAATGTATGCAGCTGAGGAAATGGCATATATCTGGATCATAGTGATGGCTTAGGTACATAGCCACTAAGTGAGGGAGTTCTGCGGTTCACAGCTTGCTCACGTTAGGGTCCGGGTGACCTTCAGTGCAAAGCCCCTGACCTCTCAGACTCCTGCCAGCCCCTCTCGGCCTCCGAGTCCTTGCCGTTCTTCTCGGCCTTGTCCTCCCGCTCTTCCCTCTTCCTGCCGCGCTTCTTGCGCTCCTCCTCTTCGGGCGGCTTGCTGCGGCAGGCCAGGACGCAGTCCAGCACGCGCTGGTGCCGCTCGCCGCTGCCGACGTGGGTGCGCACCAGCGTCTCCAGCTCGTTCCACATGATGCGGTACTGCTCGTCCCTGGGGGGGAGGAGCCGAGCACAGCGGCCGTCAGCCAATCACAGGGCAGTACTCCCACCACCACCACCATAACAGAACGGCATTTAACAGAGCACTGGTACTGGAGAGGAGACAACAAATCACATGACGGTCAGAAGAAATGAAGTCCTAGAAACTCCCCCCTGTGCTCTTCAGCTACTTCAGCCTGTTTTTTGCTAAAATACATCCAGTGGTTAAACTTAAAGCACAGGCGGGTTTCCTGGCTCCCGTCCAGGTGAACCGCGATACACTCTGATTTTCCTTCCAGCTGAGCTGTTAATCAATTACCCGAGTTGCTGACCGATTTACCTGAACAATCATTATACTCATATTAAACTCACATTAGTGAAAGAAGGCGCACGGAGATTTAAAAAGCACTACGTTTGTTCCCCCTTAATTAGTTTAAAAGAATGAATCCATGTAATCAATTTAGTGATTAAGTAGGTTATCTTTTCAATTGTTGGTTAATTAAATTGTTAAATATTAACAAATTACAGAAACAGAAAAGGTTGCTCCGGCAACCTAATTTGAGTCGTGATTCATTTCTTCCACGGCTAAATGAAGCATCATTATTTATGACTTCAGCTGGAATCCAGGTCTCCATGGGGATGCTACCAACCACAGCAGGTAAATCCCCTCAAATAAATGAATCTGCCAAGCGACTAATAATTCACGTAAAACTAGGCTGGTCCGTTCTGTCTCACCGTTTGGGGCCCTTGCCTCTGGTGCCCACAGTGGAGATGGGCAGAGGGTCGTTCTTCCTCTCCATGTCCACCAGATTGTAGACGGTCTTCTGACAAGTCAGCACATCCTCCTCAGATAAGCTCTCCTTCACAATCAAGTTAGCCAATGGCACCACCTGTGACAAGGAAGACTCCAATTCTTAGGGGTAACGTTCAGGTGGGTCACGGTATGGGACGCAACATACAACAGCCAGACCTGTCCGTGAACGTTTTAGGCCACCAGCTCTCATCAAGAGAGCTTGTGACTGGTCACGTCACAAAACGGATGGACAGGATGCCGACACACTCACCGCCTGCATGTTGAAGATGGTGGTCTGGGAGATGATCATGGGCCAGTAGCGTGTATGTCGCTCCAGCTGGCTCTTGGCCCTCTCCAGCGGGACCTTCCCAGCACCGTCAGCGCCCTGGGCTTCTGGAAAGGGTGTCAGTCGGTTCTCCCTCATAAACTCCCCAAAGTCCTAAGGATGAACAGAAAAGACGGGATTGTTGAGTAGGAAGCATAACAATGGAATTATAACAATTCAAAAAGAATAACGATTACTTATTAATGTGGAAGATGTGCACACCATAAAATGCCCCCCCCCCCCCTCAAAAAACAGCGGGGACGCCTGGTCACTCACAGTGATGCGGTAGTCCGTGACCCTGCCGCCACACCCCTCGCTGATGGACGGTGGGTCCTCCAGGGTGGAGCGGGTACAGTTGAGCACATGCAGGAAGATCTCCCCACCGTGGCTACTCAACATGTGGCTGATGACCTTTGACCCCGACTTCCGCGGCTGCTCCAAGAGCACCGAGCGACCTAGAGGGACGAGCCACCCCGTCATCACACCGTCGGACATCTCTGACAAGCCGCCCCTCCCCAGAGTCCAGTCCCATGGCTTCGGGCTCACCGTTCAGGAGAAAGTTAGTCAGACAGGATGATGGGCGGCTATTGACGTCCACCGGCGAGATCCGATATGCGCCGGTACAGAAATGGAGTTCTGCAGCAACAGAACGAAGATTAAAACCAGGCACGAGTCAGCTCTGAAGAGGATCAGACATCAGACACTCCCTAAAAATCATACAGCTAACAATTCACAGCTACAAGCTAACCAGTAGCCCAGAAGAGCCCCTTTGCTCACCCACGCTGTTAGTGCGGGGAGTGCACCACTTCAGGGTCACTGTCTCCTTCAGCCCGCTGTCCCGGGGGGTGCTGCCCGTGGGGTGAAGGTCACCTGAGGCCACCACGAAGGGGTGGGGACGAGAGGGCCGGATGAGCAACTCATGAGTCACGTATTCTTAATAGCAGCGTAGGATGTTCTCACTACGGACCATCTCAACTTCTGTCATTATCAAGCTTGGTGACGGAGCTCAGTTCGGGGTCCTTGTTTAAGAGGATAACACCTGCTAAGTGGTACAGGAGCACCAGGGCACCACGAGGGACCGCGGCCGTCGACCTCCACATACCGCTCTTGATGAACTCCATGTGGGCGTCTCGGTGGTGCAGCAACTCCACATCGTAATTAGCCGACGTGTTGGCGTGTTGCTCCTCCTTCGGGGCAGGGGAGAGGGGGGTCGGGGCACTGTCAGAGCACGCTTCCGGACACGCGTCGCTCCTGCTTGAAGTCGACTCAGAACGACTCCTTTCTACTACGAGGACCTTAGAGTCACGGTGACTGAAGGAGGCGACCTTGAGCACCGTAACTATGAAACCGCTCAAATCTTACCCAACCCTCCTCTGAACTCCCCTACTGAACCTTTAGGTGTAGAGTTAATGGCCCTAAATCCTCCCGTAATAAGTAATTGAAGGACACACCAGACTTAAGCTGTGACTGTACAAGGTCCCTGGGGCAATTAGAAGAAGGTGTAATAAAAATGAGTCATCTGGGCTAGCGGGTGTATCAAAGAGTTTAGGATCCAAAAGCGGTTACACCCTCAATTACGTGAGTCATTTTGGCCACTGGTTTGAGGGAGCCATCTGCTGGTTTATCAGCCGGAAGAAGGCAACGCTTCCTCTGACCTCAAAGCGACGGGGATGACGACACACGACTGGTAAGAAGGAAACGCTGATATAACGGCCAAGACCTTAGAGAGGGCTGAGAAGATGAGAACGAGCTAAAGACAACAAAAAAGTTGGAACCACATATAATGAAGAGTGACCACAGCTCCAGAAAGCATCATAATGGTCATTCTACACAAAGTAATCAGTTATATCATGGCCACAATCATCAATGGTGCCACAAAAAGCAATAAAATACCAAATTCATGCTATTAATTACTGTATGAGCAAAAATATCTTGACAGAAACACAATATTATGCATATATTGTGACGAGAATATGATTAATTAAGGGCAATAACAACTACACTAACAGTAATGCATGCATCGATGCATTTAATGAGAGTTATATAAAGAGTGAGCCATGTCTAAATGCTGGCCTCTGCTCACATCTGGCACATCTTAAAAAGAGGAACAACGCAGCTGACAGGACGAGGGGGGAAACGGGTGGGTGCTCTGGCAGAAATTCGACACACAGCCATCAGCCACCACTCATCACAATACAAAAGAGGACAGGAGAGATGGCTACCAAAGGTAGGGGGCGGGACAGACCAATCACAACTAGATCATGTGACCAAGGGCAGGGGGAAAGGGGGTGGGGTTGCTAACAGGAAGTCTGTATGGGAAGGGAGCCTTGAGTTCTGCGATCCCTCAGGCGCGCCAAAATGTACTGACCTGGTCACAGACATTTAATGTGGGCTAGCAAAACAGAAAACAGGGTGTGTAAAGAAAAGCAGCAAAACTTCATCCTCAATCTCAACACGAGAGAGTTTAAAGAGCGAGGCTAGGTGGGACGGCTGCTCACCTTCATGGGGATGTTGGTGATGGTGGTGGAGGCCAAGTCGAAGTGCTGCTGGACAAGGACGTTGAGCTTGGACGCGAGGTGCCTCCCGGCCCGCACGCTGTGCACCTCACTGCTCAACACCGAGGAGATCTAGGAGGACAGCGGGGAGTTTTCAGAGAGATGACCGAGGGCTTCAGGATCCCCATGCTACCAATGGTAACCCAACCAAATCACCATTCTACAGTGACAATGCCAGACACTCAGGATCCTCAGGATGCCTCAACCCTAACCCATCCAAATCACCTTTTTACTTGGACAAGGCCCTACTCTCAAGAACCTCACGCAGCCCAAGGTAACTCAGTCAAACCCCCTTTTTACAGGAACGAGGTCGGATTCCCAGTGCTCCACAGAGCCAAAGTGGCAACAAGCTAATGGGCAGATACAGAGACCCTTACAGCTATGATTCAGACGTGGGGTACAGAGGAATCACCACTTATCTCCCAAATCGATTCAACTCCGATTCACAAGGTCCCGGATCAATTTGATTTCCGATTCCACTGGATTTGATTCAATATTAATTGTGACGGCCAAACAACATTAGTAATCTGTGCAAATCTGGAATATCCTTATGTTTATTAAATTCGGTTAGCGGAGCACTGTGGTCGCTACTGTTCTGGTAAATCAGGGAAGCGATAAGCACTGAAGTGGCGGTGAAGAAAGGGACAGCTTAGTAGCCACAAGATCTTTTGAAAGAGGAGATATTGTGGATAAACAAGTTAAAAAAGACATTGGTGCGGTGGCGGTATATTTTGCAGTTTAAAATCCGACGTTTATTAACCATAAAGATACACCTAATTTATACAGATTACTAACTTCTGGGTGTCACAATATGCTTCTCTTTAATATTTTAAGCATACTACTAACCTGCATATCAAATTGTGGGTGTAGGCAAACATCCAAGTAGTGCCAAAAAGCCGGCATCCAGAAATGCATCCGTTACATAAAGCCCGGTAATCACACTGCATGTGTCTGCAATGGCTTGTGTTTGTTGACAAAACTAGGGGAAACACCACCAACTTATTTTACACACTCTATTGGTAGAAAATACCACATTCTCTTTGGCTACAGTTTATTTTGGGTAAACTTAACCCTTTCAGGCTCATATTAAGTTTTTGTTGCTAAAGGACAACAAAGTCCTGCAGTGGTACTTCTGAGTAAAAAAAACTCATAAAATATGTATCTGGGGTAATAAGGTAGTTAGTTTTTAA
>JAODLC010000065.1:28179645-28227884 GCA_026781145.1 Hippopotamyrus pictus | reverse complement strand
TGTTCCCGTTCTCCCCCCAGAGACCCACCAACAAAAATCGATAAGCCCAAGGCTAATTGAAGTCCTTCGTGTGTGCCCCCCCCCCCCCCCAAATGACCTTCACTGCCACTGCTACCAGTTTACCACTAAGGTTACAAAATCTGTCCTTTCTGATAATTTCCCTAAACTATACTCTATAAGTACCAGAGATACCTGCATTTTAGTTGCACCTTGGTCAATAGCTAGTTGGCCTTAAGCAAAATCTCATTATGCTAAAGTAGGATTTGCTTGCCTGTATTATGTAACCTGCTTCAGCGTTAAATCATGCATAATTTAATTGAAACATATTGTTCAAGACACATTTTGTTCTCGGAAGGCGGCTCTTAACCTGCATTGTGTGGATGCTGTTTATGAAGCACAGGAGTCATGTCATTGTTGTATAAGCACTTCTGTGATTCAATGGCTTCAAAAGCAGAGCTGCAGGGGTGACCCAGTGGCTTTTGGATAACGGACCTTAAATTGTGGAAGCGGAGAGACTAGATCTTCCAGTGGTTCCTTTTTAACGATGACATCATTTTCTATATAAAGTCACTCTCGATGGGGTGCAGGAAGACTGGAGTGGCGAATCTTAAAAATGCACTTTTTCCCCTGGTAACTCACTGGATCCACTGCTTTTTGCAATACAGTAGCTGTCACATCAAGAGCTAACATTTCATTATAGTTGTACAATTCAAGAAAAGTATAATCTTTTATGGAAAAATGTCAGCAGAGTACAAGCATAATGTACAGTTAAAGTACAATATTCAAAAATACTAACCATTTAGTATTGATTTTCTTCTAAGTTTCTCAAAGAAAATATTCTATAAATTGTGTTAATTTACACATTTACAGGAGGGATGTGAAGCTGGATTTATGTTCACAGTCTGACTCACTCGTTGAGACAGAATCACTTGTTGAGACATGATATGTACAGTCAACACTTTGAAAGACTGGAATTATATGGCACAGACCTATGAGTAGCTAGAGTAAAGGATCACATATTATAAAACAATTGTTTATGAAGTCTTAACACCACTAAAACAGCTATTGTGAGTCTCCAGGTTCTGCTGAAAGGATGAAGTACCCCCTTCTCATGGGTGTCTGTCCATGGTCCATCACCCATAGTTCAGGATCAGCTTTCCACTGCCTACCTTGAACTCAAAACTTTGGTATGGCTATATAACATAACAGCGTTCCACAACAGATAAATGGAATTAACATTAACACGACCTTTTTATGGCTTACAGAACACTTAAAGCATATCTCACAATGGATTCAGTAATGTAATATAACATTCGCCCATAAGCATGGTGTTTGACCACTTGTAAAAAGTTAAACATTTGAACATGAGGTAGATGTTTTCAAAAAGTGATACAGCATTCCGATTTAGAAGAAAACAAAGAGCATTAATAATAACCAAAAACATGAAACAACAAAGACCTGCAGTGAATTTGTTACCCTTGATTATATGCACTAAGATTCTGATACGTATTAGCAGGAAAGGATTTTCACTTAAGTTAAACCCTCTCCTACCATGTTGTTTTTTTCAAGGCAATCGTGTAGCATCATACAAGTCTACAAAAAATTCACCTATTTATGTAATGCTATTGTATAAATACATGAAATATATAATATATAAAAAATAAAGATTTAATATTGTCAAGCTCATTCTTTTGAACAGTGCTGCTGTGCAGTTGCTCCCTTGTAGTAGCATACTGACACCAAAGATGTTTTGAGCCATATACTTTAGAGCAAAGGTTTTCAATGATTTACTAGCATGCAATATGCAGTTTTGGTTCAGGAACAGATATGCAATGTTCATGTCCTTTACAGGAAATTCTTACAGGACCACAAACATGTTTATATTATGACAGGAGGATTTTTAGACAACTCTATGTCAAATATTTTAAAGTTTTATATTAAGCAAGTTGGATGTGTATGACTGGTGATTCGAGAAACACTTAATGCTGAAGCTTGCACCTGGTTGACGTAAAGCAGTAAGTTATCTGCAGCCATGTGGGCAGAATGTTACTCAGTGTAAAGCAGAGAACGTGTGGTAGACATCCACGGGAGCGATTTCCAGAGTTCAGATCTTCTGCGATGGAGATGTTTTTTCGGAGCGTTTATCCCTTCGCTCTGAGTATTCCTCGTCAGAAGCAGGTCCCCTCAGAGTTGACGCCCAACATTCTTCAGGTCTGGAAGGTTCTGTGCCGTGTGAAAGAATCAAAGTGAGGCTTCCCTTGAGAGTGATCTGCGACCTGCAAGGATGAAGATCGAATTGTGCATGTTTATCACCACGGTGTTTTTTACTATTGCTACCGCTGTCACCAAATTCCTGATGATTAGTAGTCTGCATAAAATTCTGTAATTAAAAATGACCAAGTGTTTTAAAAATGTATAGGTGGCAGAGTGGTTAAAACTTAATATACTTTGGCAATAGATAGTAAGAGCAGTGATCCATAGCATAAAGGGCATTTTATAATGTTTATGTGACTTTATAGACAGCACTTTAGCACATATGTAGCATGTGAGGTGTTGACAATGTACTTCCAAGAAAAAATTCTCTGTTTTCATTTTGTGATATTGGCATTGTTGAGTACATGTAAAGCTTGCAAGTGTTATTTTGCTATGTGCAAAACTCTATTTTGGAAATGACATTAAAAGAAATATACATTCCCATTCACGGGAAATATAAGTTATAGCCTAGGCTAGGCCTAGACATTACATTTGCTATGGATAATACTGTAGTGTTTTTGGTCACGTGATCGTAAGCGTCATAGCGTAAGGTTAAAGACATTTCTCACCTGGGAATAAGATGGTTGCGGAGTCTTCTTGCTGTGTGTACATCGAGATTCATTTTTATTTGCTTCAGTTGCGTCGATTGTTTTGTGCAGGCTAATTTCTGCAGTTATTGTAAGTTTTTCTGAAGTCACGGCACTTCGATGTACAGGTATAAACATGGTCGCCATTGGTCTTCCAGTAGTTCCATTTTATCTAAGATGTGAAAAATCGAGAGCTGTATTGTATTTCATCTCCGAGTTGAAATACATTATTTATATACGTCTATTTTGAATGCAAATTTCTGTCTTGTTGCTCATTTCCAAAGTCACGTCATCCATGTAGGTATTGCTGTTTTTTTTTCCAAAGTCATTTAATTTAATTGTTTGATTTTAGCTGTTCAATCTTCATTTGATTTTAGTTGTTCAATCTTCTTTGTTGTTGTCATGTCTTAATTCACAGGTCACTTGGTTATGTTTCCTTATTTCTCTGCTTTGCTGTTTTTAATATTAATTGAACAACAATATTTAGTGCTGAAATTGCTCATCGTATTATCGCTTAGATCATCGCAAGTCGGTGTCAAACACCCAAAACGTTAATCAAAATTCAAAACAAAAAAATGAAAAAGTCACCAAGATTATAATACCACTTTCTAATATGACAAAGGCATAATACTGTCTGGAAGGTTGCTATAGAAACATTGCTGTATCCGAAGGCTCATTTTCGTCCACGTGGTGGCGCCCTAATCTGTATACAATATTATAATCAAATATGCGAGCGTATGCATACCAATACATGGATTACTTGTCATTCATATAAATCGAACGGGTTCGTATGTAATGAAATGTATGTATACAATGAGAATAGCCGTTTTATTGTATACCAAAGGGTGTGTCGACTAATTTTAGCGACGTTGAAGGACGGATTTACCACCTATTCCTAATATTTTGGTTTGATGTCATCGGGATTAAAAGTAACATATAGGTCTGTTTAAAGTGCGTACATTCACTTTTTACACGGAATATTAATTTGGAGGTAATTTTTTGGAACGAGCGATCGTATTGTTTCGTGGTATACCAGACATCTTAATGACAGCTATTTACGTAGAACATGGGTTCCGAACCTGGCTATTTCTATATTAACAGAACAGACTAATTGTATATTGCTCATGATTTTTTGTGACCTTAATGGAAAATAAATTACGCAAATCGATGTCTAGACTGCTAAAGTTCAAACTCTCCGATTGACCTTGCATATTATTATTATTATTATTATTATTATTATTATTATTATTATTATTATTATTATTATTATTGTTATTGCACTGTCCAGAGATATACCCTATAGACCTGTAATGGAGGAATACATTTGCTTCAATAATTAAAACTAGTTGGTCCAATGTTCTTGCTCCTTAAATTAAATGTAAACTTGTTGTAATGAACGCCATAGATATTAAGAAATAAAGTGCTACTGAAGATGAAGCATGTAATAAAAATGGCTGTTTTACTGCTCATAAGCGAGCCGAATGCAACTTTACGCTTTAATAGGCGCACAAACTGGAAGACACGTGGATGAAACGCGCAAATTTACAAATTCAGTCCCTTTGTCAATTATTTTGATGAAAAATCCTACAATTATAAGTGAGTTAGCATCAAACGTCGAAAAAGGCTGTAAACATTTCGAAGCCAAAATGAGGGGGGTATGCGCACAAAGCCGCTTTACGCATGTTTCAGGAGTCCGTATAACATGCGGTCCCGCATCATACGTCGGTAAACTTGCCCCTGTACGGCTTATGCGGGCTGTAATTGATGTATTTCAATGAATCCAGGTCTTCAGCTTCCATTAAATCAGACTTTGTGAGGGAAGGCTTGCTGTCAGACTTCTTGACATCCCCAAATGTAGGCTGCGGTTGACCACATGTAACATGAGTATATTGTGATTGTTCCTCATGTTCCGTCTCCCTGTGGTAGAAGTAGTTGAAATTTGACACAATGACAGGGACAGGCAGAGCAATAGTAAGCACACCGGCGATGGCACATAATGATCCGACGATCTTGCCCCCAACAGTGACAGGGCACATGTCTCCATAGCCCACGGTCGTCATTGATACTACTGCCCACCAAAAGGCATCGGGGATACTGCTGAATGAAGACTGTGGGTCATCAGTCTCAGCGAAGTACACAGCACTGGAGAACAGAATAACGCCTATGAAAAGGAAGAAAATTAAAAGACCGAGCTCCCTCATGCTCGCCTGGAGTGTCTTCCCCAATATCTGGAGACCCTTCGAGTGTCGAGACAGTTTGAAAATACGGAAGACTCGCACCAGGCGGATGACTCTCAGAATGGCCAGCGACATTGCTTGCTGGCCATTGCCTTGGCTCTCCGCCAGCTCCAGCCCCAGCGTGATAAAATAGGGGATGATCGCCACAATATCGATGGTGTTCATGATGTTTTTAAAGAAGGCGGGTTTACTGGGAGACGCAAAAAACCTCACCATCAGCTCAAATGAAAACCAGACGATGCACAAGGTCTCCACGATAAAGAATGGATCGGTGAATGGATTTGGTTTTTCCATTCCTAAAGTTCCATTGACAGAAAAGTGATCTTCGGAAAACCCGTGCCCATCCCGAAACTCCGGCAAGGTCTCCATGCAGAAAATAACAATGGATATCAAAATGACCACGACAGAAACTATTGCTATTCCTCTGGCTGCTCCTGAGCTCTCGGGGTATTCGAACAAAAGCCAGACCTGGCGCTGGAACTCATTTTCTGGCAACGGGCGCTCTTCCTCTTTTATAAAACCTTCGTCGTCTTTGAATTTTTCAATCACGTCTTCGCCCAGATCGTAAAATTTGATCTCCTCCATAAATATGTCCATAGGTACGTTAGCAGGTCTCCGGAGTTTTCCCCCAGACTGGTAGTAATAAAGGATGGCATCAAAACTGGGTCGATTTCTGTCAAAGAAGTACTCGTTTCTCAAAGGGTCAAAGAATCGCATCCTTTTTCTTGGGTCCCCCAGCAGTGTTGATGGAAACTGAGCCAGTGTTTTGAGCTGAGTTTCAAAGCGCAGTCCGGAGATGTTGATGACCACCCTTTCGCAGCATTCCTGGTCCATGCGCTCCGGATTACAGACATCTTGAGACAGGGCTGCAAGGGCCACAGTCTCCTCCAGGTTTTCTGAAGATACAACTGTCATTTTAACTCCCCCCACGGGTAACGCTTTTGGTACCACGTCTCACAGCAGCTCTCTATCCCCTGTATTTCTCGACGTTTGGCACAACGTGACCCAGTCACGCAGAAGAGCGACGTCCCTAGTTGCGCTTTTCCTCCCCAGTGTCAGTCTAGCGTGTGCGGACGCGTCCTCTTTGATTTCATCGTCTTCACTAATTGTCCACGGCTTATGCTTTCACCTTCCCCATGCAGGCAGTCTGGACCATTGGCAGTCACATTCATAGCATTTTGAGTAATAGTGCCCTCCCCAAGTGGGCTGACGTTTAGGCGCTCACTCGCTAAGTAGGAAATGCACACAGCCTGAATGTGTGAATCTAAAGCTCAAGAATAGTAGCCTATATTTTCGATATGCTATTAAACTCAGAATCACAATCTCTTTTATCTATTTTATAAGATGCCACAGCCGTATTCATGAGATTTCGTCCCTTTAACGCCGCGATTGCGCGTTATATATTATGGAGTTTTTAAAAAAACTTTTTTAGGTTTTTGTTTGTTTTTTTTGTTTTTTTTGCTGAACACTAACAATGGTTACGTGAAATATATAAACAAAAGATACAACTTAACATTTCCGGTAATAATTAAGTGCGTACGATCCAGTTTGTAGGTTGCAGCCGGTAAAGAATAATGTAGGAATAATGTACGACACGTACCAAACTGAAGTTTGCCTAAGTAAATCGTGCGGACCGACAAATCAGTCCCGCCAATTCTTAATATACGATAAAGATTGAATGGGACGTGTATTAGTAGAGGGCATCTTAGTCACGTAGACTATATATATGAGGATAGTGGCGCAAATTTAATTTATTATTCAAAAAAGAAATTCATGACGTTAACTCTGAAAACAATTTCTCTACGGGACACTGGGATTTATTTCCATGCAATGCCAGGGAAAATAACGGAAAAACCCTTCTATGGCACGGCTTGCTAGTTTTCTCAAAAAAATGAACATGCACATTTAATACTAATAGCAGCTCATTTATATACTTTAGCAAGTCAACAGGACGAACTCAGACATACCTGCAGATGATGGACTGATTCTGTGTCAAAATGCAATGTTGAAAGCTTGTTTCTGTCGTGACTGTTATCTATTTGATGTTTTACTAGTAATCTGTGATTGTGGGTGCATTCACTCCTACGCATAAATCATCCAACAATCGATAAAACACAAGACGCCTTTCAAGCTGC
Organism: Hippopotamyrus pictus; assembly: GCA_026781145.1. NCBI lineage: Eukaryota > Metazoa > Chordata > Actinopteri > Osteoglossiformes > Mormyridae > Hippopotamyrus > Hippopotamyrus pictus. The sequence goes on along the minus strand of JAODLC010000065.1, from coordinate 28,220,672 downwards.
ACGTGGCCGCGCGGAACATGGATCTGCGTGCAGGATGCAGCGCAGAGAAATTCCATTCATTTACGACTTTCATTTAGAGTATTTGAAGCATCTGTTTTGTTTCCACCTTAAAGTAAGTCTTGGCAGCACACAGTATAATCTCGTCGTTAAAAATCGTGCACGTTGATATCTATATTTCTGAAGTAAATCTTTTACTATTTTCTACTAGCTACATGACGTAGAAAAAATGTATGTGCGTTTTTTTACAGTTGTACTCCCTCTGTTGGATACTCGCGATCATGCTCATCCCATCAAAGTGGGCGGAAGGCATTTGTGTTAAGGGCTGTTCTTGAGGGAGCTGCATCCACTTATCTGAAAGATGCTGCCTCACTCTGAACTCTCTGGACAATGCAGATCTCCTCAGAGGGCTGAAGTTAGTTGGGTCTCGCCTATGAAATTGGGGGTCGACAGGTGATCCTTTCCTGGCTTATCTTTTGTCATCTTCCCCTTTTTGGTCAAGCCCCAAAACTCGGCAAGATTGTCATAAATTACCCATAATGCCATGCCCCGTGGCCCTTTCCTCCAATCCAGCACCACCCGTATCTCCATGATCATTGCAGCTCCTCTCCACCAATGTTCTTCCAGTATGGACCTGCAGTTCACTTGTCTAGCGATGTCTGTAGCCACACACTGTCAAAAATTTGATGCAATAATTTGCAGGATTCTTTATGTACAGCCTGAAGGGATGGCATCTTATGATGAAACACGCTGTTTGGGGCATTATACAAGAGAATACCGCCGCCCATCTCATTATCTCCCATTTCAGACAGTGTTTCCCGTTTGTGTTGTGAAGCTATGGTTATAAAAGTATCAATATGATTCACCCTAGAGGTGATGTGAAATATTTCAGGCACTGCAAAGGTTGACCTTCTGCTCTTTACCTACCCTATGCTAGAACTTAATTGTTTTGACTCCACTGATATTTACAAAAGCTGTGTAGGCATTTAATTTTGTTGGATTAAGTGACATTCAATTCCCCTTAAATATGCAGCTGCTCTTCCAACTGGACCAGACTCATCTTCTCTTGGGGTAAAAAGAACCCAACTTTTAGCTCTACGTCATGAGTCTTGATGGCTGTGGATCTTGCAGGCTCAGGTCCCACTCTGAATACATTAGAAGCTGCCAGTCGTTCTTCATCAGATGTTCACATCATAGGTATAAATGCACAGTCAGGGTCATCAGTGATCAGGGAATGTTATACTCATGTAAAAGGGTCTGGCTCTAAATGACATATTGCCTTTGTCTGCAGGGAGTCAAAAGTACATCAAAGCCCATGCAAATGCATTGTCACTGTCTGAAAAACAGGTACCTCTGAAAATCCAGAAGAACAAAGCATTTTCTCAGAAATTACTTAAAAAAATAAGCATAAAACAATGTAATGAGACACACTTAGCACTAGAAAAGAAACATTTATACAAATGTTATTGTTGCAAATATGTCAGTGTCAGCAAGATACTAACTAATCACACTTCAAATTCACAATTAACGATGATGTTAGTTAACTACAGTAGTTATCTAGCTATCAACATTTAGTTGTTAAAATTTGTGATATAAACTAATCCAGTGTTTCCCAACCCAGTCCTTGAGGAATCCCAGACAGTCCACGTTTTTGCTTCCTCTTAGCTCCCAGCAGACCTGTACCAGGTATTTGGTGTTCCTGATTGGCTAGGAGCTGGGAGGGAGCAAAAACGTGGACTGTCCGGGGTTCCCTGAGGACTGGGTTGGGAAACACTGAACTAATCCGTATGACCAACCACCATGAATACAAGTGTTAACTACTACAAACATAAACAAACAGGCAATGTCATAAAGCGTCTTTTTATTGGTCAATTAGATTTCAAACAGTAGAGAATGGGTGTATTGCATCTACAGTAAGAAGTCACAATCATCAATAAGCGGACGTTCACCGTTTTCACCGGACAGCGACGATATGCACGATATCCTGGCCCCATTGTGTTTTATGAAGAATTTTTGAGATGAATGCTTAATTAATGCTGTACTGAATGCTGTGCAGTGAAATATTTTAATAGGCCTGAATGATCTACAACATAATCAAATGGTTAAAGTCAGTTTACTGATGTAAGTACTATGTCATTGTAATGCATCTTAAACCCCTCATTAATATTCCTTTGTTCAAATGATTCATAATGATTCATAATCATTCTTTTACAAGTATAAGTAAGAAAATGCTGAAAGGAGTCTTATATTACGAAGCTTTAGCCATGACCCTGACCATGATAAGCAATTGGAAGATGGATGGATGGATGGATGGATTACAAAATTTGAATTGTATATGAAGAAGATAATCAATTTGACCAATACATCACTGTTTTACATGAGAACAATATCAAGACATTTTTGGGCAAATGGAATTCGGTTCTCCCTATTAGGCACGAGTTCACCACTTCCTCCTCAAATTCACATTCCATGACGCTCCACAATGCTTCACTGTAGCCCAGTAACTAGGAAAGTGTTAAACATAAATGGCAGGGTGGTACAATCTAGGCTGATTTTTTAATGCAACATCTTTGCTGTCGGTTCAGGAACACAAGGCACAAGCCCCAACCGGCATTTGGAGCACGCTGGTGTCTCTTCATGCTTTTATAGCGTACAGCTTTTTTGCGGCATGTGTGCGCAAACTGCACATAAATTATAGGGGTGGTGCATGTGGCTGTGGACGTCTGCCTGTTATCGGAAGGTCATTGGCTCGAACCCCAGAGTCAGTAGTGTGACTTCACTGTTGGGCCTCTGAACAAGGTCCTCAGCCCCCCTGGTTGCTCCATGCCTTGTCTGACTCCGCTTTCTCTCAAACACATATGTTCCCATGGATGAACGTTCAGGGGAAAAGACGATTTGTCAATCTTGATTTTTGCCTTTCAGTGAGATTCTGGGAATTTTACAGATACAGCATACATGAAAAACTGAAAGAAATTCATCATGGAAAATAAAACGGTATTTAATATTTAGTCCCCAAATATTTATTTCTGCCCTTTTTATAATAAGAACCACATAAATGAGCGAAAAACAAATCAACTAGTTTTTGGATGATGCAGTGGTTATCACTCTAGCCTCACATCTCTGCAACCAGGGTTCAAGTCTCTGCCAGGGTCCTATGTGTGTGGAGTCTGCATGCTCTCCCCGTGTCATTGTGGGGTTTCCTGTGGGTACCCCAGTTTCCCCCCACAGTCCAAAGGCATGCTGAAGCTAATTGGAGTTGCCAAATTGCCTGCAGGAGTGTATGTGTGTGTGAATGGTGTGTGAGCATACCCTGTGCCCCATCCTGGGTTGTTCCTTGCCTTTCGCCCAAAGTCTCAGGGATAGGTTCCACACCCCTGTGACCCTGAATGGGAGAGGTGGTTACAGAAAAAGGACAGATTTCTTATCACTATATTTTCCAGAAATTGATCGTTCAAGCATGGACATCATACCTGAACAGGAAGCTGTCAGCTCTTAAAGAATTTAATTACAAGCAAAAGTAATTTGAGAAATTTAAGTGCTGGAAATGAGGGTCTGTACTGGGGTGACAGACACCCATGAGTGTCATCCACAGCTTCTGAGCTTCTCCTCTCCAGCTCCAACTTCAGCTCATTTAAGAGTCTAACATGAGTTATGTTTTTGGTCACTCGAGTGTATTTTTACTTCCCTCAGGATGTGATACTTCCTCTCTTCATATGCATCAACCTCAGTAATGTTTTAAATTTATTCCAGTGGCCTTAAAACTAAAAAGATAGACAGACAGAAAGATCGAGAGAGAGAGAGAGAGAGAGAGAGAGAGAGAGCGCAGCTGTCACTGCAACGCGTTGCAATGATTTCCTCCATCTCCCTGTTACTTGACCAGCCACATGGTAAGAGTAAATCTGGCAGTCTCACCTGCATACACCTCTCCATGTTGGATAAACCAGCTCTCATTTGCTTAGAGGCCATTATGCCAGCTTAGCACAAGAGGTGGATAGTTCAGGTCCAGAAAGTAAGAATCCAGACCAAGATTTTGTTTCAACCAATCAGCTGAGTACTCTGTGACTGTGACTCTTTATATTATATTCAACTGGTTGGTTGAAACAAATCCTTGGTCTGGATTTTTACTTTCTGGACCTGAACTATCCACCTCTGCTTAGTACTATGGTGGAACAGGCTTCCCTGTCCGTGGAGCTTCCCAGATCCTAAAGTGAGGATAATTAAGATGGCTGGCTTTAATATTTTACAAGTCTTACCATTATTTATTTGACAAAAAATACTTCTTACTTGGAACAGTGATGCCACAGAGTGGCTCCCATTATCCAGATCAGGACACATTCACTTCCCTGTTTGTTCAGGACACACTCACTTCCCTGTTTGTTCAGGACACACTCACTTCCCTGTTTGTTCTTGGGGCCATGGTGTCAGGATGCTCTCCTCAGCACAAGGGGATACCTGCCCTAGCTACCATAAATTTATCAGGCCAATTACAGGATAGAATTCATTATACCTCTCTAAGTTATTATGGAATACATTATACATTCCATTTTATGCAACTTTATTAAATGCCTGATTTAAGGGCGTTTCGGGGAGAATACAGCAGACATTAATATTAACCATCTGCATATGCGTGATGTATTGTGAAGGGCGTTTTATTAGCTAAATGGGTCAATGTTAAACAAATAACATTCTGGGGAAGATCTGTGTAAAAGTGGGTTAGTGCTCTGTGACTTGTGTGGGAAAACTTCTTATAGAACCCACGGGAATCTGTTGTACAGTGAAGGAAGGATCTGAAATATTAGGGGACAGTGTGTGGTTAACAGGTTAAGCCTCTGCGCCTCTAATGGATGTTGGTTTAAATCCCATCTTTGGCAGAATAGTAACGGCTCTGTTAGGCCCCTGAAAATGGCCCTTGATGCCCCAAAATGCCCCAGCTCAAACCGCGCGCTTCTCTCTCACCTGAACATATACATGATGATGTCTCAAAAGGGATTAAGCTGGGATATGTGAATATTAAAGAATTCACATGTGCTGCTGCAAATGGCAAGTAAAGCATCATTTCAAATTTCAAATATTAAGAGGATATGGACAAGGGTGTAACTTTGGCTGGAACATTGGGGGGGTTGTATTAGCTGGTTTTGATTTATTGGGGGGGCTACAACCCCCCTATACCCCCTGTAATTTACGCCCATGGATATGGAAGGACAGAGAAAACAAAATGCAACTGTGCAGTTACAAAATGTTTAATACAACCATATGGTTACATGTTTAAACGCTGAACCAGTAAATTTAAGCATCATCGTGTTTCTATATACTAACATTTGTGTTCAGTGCCCGTCCATCCATCCATCCTTCCATCCATTTACCGCACCCGCTTGTCCTGTGCATGTTCACGGGGGTCTGGAACCTATCCCAGCTGCCATGGGCACAAAGCAAGGAACAACCCAGGATGGGGTCCAATCTATTGCAGGTGTTCAGTGTCATACATTGCATCTCGAAAACATGGGCTGTGGTGAACAAAATGTCCCCATTTCTGACAGAATTAACTATTCCTTCTTCCCTTTTATAACTCTATATCTAAGAATAACCTTTTTTCAAGCCACTTAGTAATTTCATTCCATTCGTGTGCATTTACAAAAACTTTAATGTTCACTCTGCACCCTTAATACCAAACAAAATATAAAATTCTACATTTTTTAGAAAGTGCTTTTTTACAAATCTGTGGCTGTTTCCTGTGAAGATCTGTAGCATATGGAGCACGAGTCATTGAATCAGGTAATTACTATTTAATTGCATATGCTCAATGAAAATTCTAAGTGGTTTATTCCCCTCAGCAATGTAAGCAGACTTTTATTACAGTGCGGGGTCATCAGCGTGTGCCCAGGTCACTGACCAGGAGTTTGTAGGAGGTTACAATTCAGACGGCACGCAGCTACCCTGGGGGTGTTTAGATCGAGTGCATCCACAACAAGGCTCAGCAAACAAGGGGAATAAAAGATCGATGAGACACGTCCTCCAGAGACACTTACTAAGTACTAAAATAAACACCATTCTGAAGAGACTTTTATTTTTAGTCTATGACTCCTGCTGCAGGTCATTATAATGCCATGATGGTTTAGGCCGACCCCCCCCCCCCTTCCCCACACTAATACATAAGCCACACCCTCCTGTTCAGATAGTCTCAGCATCCTCAAAAAGCTGCCATTAAAAATAACAATGTAGGACCTCAAATTACCTTAAAGGATGTATTACAGGCACATGCGACCTGTGATCACGATTATGCGATTTCGTATGCGCTATGTATGTTTCATTTATTTTTAGGGAGGCAGAGACCATGGTGCTTCTGAAAAGAGTTTAAAAACACCCCCCCTCCCCCCTTTCATCGGCTTGTAGTGTGTTGAAAAACAACCCAAGCTGCAGAAGTAAAAGAATTCAGCAGCATCAGCCTGTTGGAATTCCAGGTATCTCTCGTAAAAAATCAGGTATAATGGACTTAAGGACACCGATATGCAGTCTCACGGGGGGGGTCTGAATCCCTGAATGATGTCCTGAAAGGCTGTTCAAACAATCGAATCGGTCTACACCCTGTGATGGACATGACAGACCAGAGTAAAGCTCGGGTCTTTAATTCCTAAAAGAAGTTATGGCAAGTTAATTCATGCAGTGCTGAGGCTGATTTATAATCAAAAGTTGATTATAGGCCATGTTTGTATGCATAGGTTACAAGGCAGGGAAGCACTCTAGGTGGGCTGTCCTTTGAAGATCACACACACACACACACACACACACACACACACACACAAATACACAAACAAAAGATCTTCAATTGTTTGTACTCATAGAGATGAAACACATGTTTTTTTTTCCAAGAGCGCAAACATCTTGTTAAGCTTGTTAAGTAGCTAAAGTCTTTCTTCATGTGGACCAAGAATGTTGAAGAACAATTACTGTGTCTTATTAAACAGCAAAACCGCATAACAGGGTTTCTGTGATGATGCATTTTGGCTAGAAACTGAAGTGCTTTGTGACAGACAAGGACTTACTGAAATCATGTACAAATCCCAGATCCCGCCCACGTAAGTCTTCTTCATCCCTGTTGAGTCTATATTAAATCTAACTGGGAGTCATTTCACGCATCAACTCCAGCAGTCTTTATAGAGAAATAGCTGCATTTTCAGAAGTCATGCTTAATCCAAGTGGGCTTGTTACCATGTTCCAAGAAAAAACATTCTTCAAATGAATTTTTGTATGCTCTAGCGTACCTAAAAAGTTAAAAATGTCAGTGATTTTCAATACATGCACATTTTAGTTTCATATTATTAATACTATCAACAGCCGAAGCCCTTTGAAGATGGATGGATATTATTATAAGACTATTAATATTCATGGGTGCTTTAGATTACTTGATGGCCAATCTTCAAAATTAACATTTTCTGACAACAGAAACTGAAAAAACAGAAATAATTTGTTTTTAAGAAAAAAATAAAATTACACAGAATACCTTTTTCTTGTAAAACCAGTGGAGGCAGTGGTTAAAATTAAAATCTCATTAACCTTTAGATTTATACACCACGCTGGAGACAGGACCCAGATCCGCAGAGGAGCGTTCAGAAACAGACATTCGTTACCGTCCGGTAAGGAGAACTCTTTGAGGAAAGGTGAAACGGTCCTGCCCTGTCCGCCGGTCCAGTTTCACAGCCCATGGGCATCTGTAACAGGGCCCCTGGGCTTTTTGAGTAAGTGGTACATCAAGAAATTTCTGCACACACTCAATTACGCCTGCCGCAGGTTAGCCGCCTGCTAGGACACAATGGCCAGTGCGATAATTAACATATTAATCACCGTGTAACGGTGGCCGAACCCTAAACAGAAATAATTATAAGTCTTGGGGTTATAGCAAAGCTTTATGTGTCTTTGACTAGCTAGGCAAATAAATAACTTTCATGAGGGAATTGAATGATTGTCTTGATGAAAAAATGTGAATGTAAATGTTATTTAAAATGACTGCTTGCCCATGTGTCTTGTTTAATTTGGTCTTTGTTTTGGTCTCTCACTCAACAGTAGGTCAAGCCTTTATAGTCCTGGGCACAAATATAAAATGCCATTTTCTATGCAGGGTAACGACTAATCTACATTACGCAGTTACTAATCTAATTTTCCAAGGTTACGGGGCGTTCAAGGTCTCGCCAAAGGTGGAATTTCCCCATTTTCCGGTGATGACAGCCCTGGTCATACATTCATGCATTTCTCGCAATGATCCTGTTCCCAGTCCTTTAAAGTGCATGGTTAATGCCCCTTTTAAATGACTCTTAGAGGGCGGGACCTGTGCTTATGGTGTACTGGGCGATAAATGTCCCCAGTGTTCTGTGAGAAAAGGATGAAGGACGCAGCAGTGGTAAAGAGAAGCTGAGCGGCATTGCGACACAGAAGCTGTTAGTGTTGTACTTAGCCACTTGTAGATGTTTGTTGTCATTCATTTGTGGTTTTATTTATAAGCTGTCAGACTTGTGTTATGTCTCCTACACAAAATGGCAGAAAACTATTAATGAAGAGGAATGTTTTCACAAAACAAGATTCCGCTTAAGAAAACTTGATTTCGTTTATGATGAATGATCTGTCCGCAGTCCGGCAAAAATTAGACCTGGGGCTTGAAGGAAATTTTGCAATCGGTATAATTCCCTAAGACTTGGTAAAAATAAAATCAGCCCAGCACTACCCAATGGAGCTTCTTGGATAATTTTTCCAGCAATCCAATGGGATCACGTGGTGTCTGCAGTCTCCAAGGTGGAGTCGGAATTCCCCATAGCTCTAAAAGTCTGAGTCAACACAATGATCTGCCCTACGGACAAAGCATTAATATTCCTCAGCACATTACAGAAATGCGCCAGTCACTTCTCTGAAAAGCAGATAACTGAGTGTGCTGGTGGCTCCATCCTCTGATACAGCCTCCGTGAACCTCAGGACTCAGAAGGATGCCATTTTTTATTCCGGCCACTAATCACCATGGCATCAGGGATCCAATTAAAAATCTCCTTTTTAATTTGAACGCTTTCCTTTTGCCACTTTCTCCGTCTCAGTTCGCCACAGCATTGTCCTTCATTTTCAGCTGTTAATTAACTGAATGTACTTATCTGTGGAATTACCAGTGGACAGTTTGCCATTTCTGAGAGCGGAAATGTCTGTCCCAGTTAGACACCAGTGTGCGTCAGCGCTGCAAGATTCGCTTAGCAACAGGGTCACGTGACGGGGGGTGGGCAGGTGGATTTTTTTATTGGGGGTACAGGGGACTCAGAAGTGGACTGGGTGGTCCGGGTCAGCACAACAAGGAGAACAGACATTAATAAAAATGCAAATATAGATGGGAAAATGTGCAAATGACTTCAGGCAGGTTGTCACGGGAATGGGCAAGTGGGTGGGATTCGAGCTTCAGGGCCTGGTCACCGTGGCTGTTAGGGGAGAAAGGTAAACAGCTATAGGGAATTGCAAAAGAATAACAGGTGGATTGAGTCAATACATTACCACGTCATGTGATTCCCTTGTGATGAGAGTTCCGCCACTTACATATAAATTTCTTCTTGAGGTCGCCCTCATTGTCATACTTTACTACTACTGTGTCTCCTTTTCTGCCCATAGCTTCAGAAATTCTTACCTTTTCCTTAAAAAAAAAAAAAAAAAAGATATTTGACAGCGCGTGAGTTCTGAAGTGACTGCCCTACTTCACTCTCTCACTGGCTGGCACGAGTCGCTTTAGCAGCCAGAAGAAAGCCGAAGCACGGTGAGCCTCACCTTTGTCAGAAGGCTCTGCTCCCAACATAAGCGTGCTGTTCAACTGATACTTCCGCTCCGTGCTTCTCACTGCCCTCTTGCTGTCCTTGTGAATAACGTGAATTTGTAGAACAGCCGTTCAGGGAAAAGAGCAATTACAAGAGTGCGGCCTCACAGCCCGGGGCGTCATACAGGGATGGCAAAAAAGAACCCAATGATAACTGTAGCCTGAGTGCAGAAGCCCTCCTTGGATGCCGCGGTGAATGACGTCGTGTCGTTCTCCCCATGTCCGGCCCAGCGCAAAAAATTTCCACACAAATCTCGGGCAGCCAATCAACCCTCACCGAGGCTTGACGGCGTGGTCTGGGGCTGGGCCGGCGACGTGAACCCCATGGAGAATGCGACACGGCATTTGCCGCTGCGGAGTCCTGGGGGGAGAGAGTTCCGGCAGCGGCCATTTGTCACAGTCGAGGCGGCTGCCGCCAAACTGGGACCTGGAGCTGCAAACTGCCCCGGTTACACGGGACGTCTTTCCTTAATGTGGGGGCTGTGGTGGCATCCCCTTTCAGCAGAAGGTCTGCGGTGTGAGCCACTCTGAGGGAAACGTGCTTCTGAAATCGAAGAAAGCTGACAGCTTCCTAGAAAGCGCTGCTGGGCGACTCTCCAGAAATGTATCTGTTGTCATCTGATTGCATGTGGCTCTGCTTGCCAAGAATGACAAGGTGAACAAGGTGAATGTTATGAGAAGCATGTATAGTAAAGGGCTAAAACAACCCAGGATTGATTTCCCTGTTTACACAAGATACTTGACCGAATAGGTATTCTTTCTTACATGAGCAAAAATGCGTGATGTTCCCCCTTGAGACTATGTATTCATAAGCCTGACAAGTCTACTGGTCTGCATATTTCAAAGACACATACAGCTCAGAGACATGTTGCTATTGAAGAGAGAAGCTCATTGCACTCTTCCACAGAACACTTTGTGACCTTGATTACTGTATACCAGTCCTGGCTAATAGTATCACTGAGAGTATCTGTCTGTCTCCTATTTTGTTATTTAATAGTTGTACTGGGAATGGAAGGTTTTCCCTGGACTAAATTTAGCTCTGATTCCTGTCTGATGAGCACACCATTGAATCCCTTTCGACCGCACAGTATGTCAGACCATCGTGAATCATCGATAGTGTTTTCAGCAAGTGTCCCAGCAGTCAGTAGTCACTATCGACAGCCTGTCTAGCCTGATGCAAACAGACCTGTTGGATGAAAGATGTTAGATAGGGGTTTTAGGGGTTGGTTTTTGGTATTGGGGGTATATGAGACGTCATATGTCAGAACTGACTAGTTGGAGAATTAGAACAATTAGTAGTAATTGTAATGGAGATCCGGTTAGCCTTAGGGATCAAAGGAGGGTGCGCATAGCTATGACTGCGGGGTCATCACCGGGAACGGGGCTGAGATGGAGGACTGACCACCAGTCAGGACAAAGGAGTGGCAGAAAAATATCACAGCTCACAGTGCAGATAAATGAGGTAGAGGATCCACAGATGGAGGTGTACTGTATGCATTTCTGACTGGTGGGAACATGGGGTCCTTCCTGAAAGCCTCTGACCAGGTGGTGCTGGCAGGCTGTGCTGTTAACCTGCAGGGTTACAATGATGTGTCTCAGTGGACATCAGAGGAGCTTTCAGTGTTGACAGGACAACAACAGGTGCAAGTGCAGAGAGAATATAGGAGAACATTCTGTGTGGCTTTATCACAGAAAACCACCGTGAAGTGAAGGTAAACGTGTCCTGTGATAGCCCGAGCAGTTTTCGCTCCCCTCTGCAGTGCTCTGTGACTTCCGTACTCATCATATCACATTGTAATGTAACTAATGAGGGGTACATTTCCCAGAAGCTTCCGTTAGTAACTTACATAGCTGGACTCATTCGGTTGCACGGTTCCGACGATACTTTTGGGAAACGTACCCAAGAATGGATTCCATCATGCATCTTTAGGAGGTGACGAGAGCTACAGGTGACATCTGGACCTTCCTCAGGTGACAGTTTATTCTGTTTATTAATTTAGCAGACACTTTTGCCCGAAGCGAGATACAAGTGAGGGTCAAAGAGTGGAGTCAGACCAAGGGCTTGGGATCTGAACCCATGGAGTCAGACCAAGGGCTTGGGATCTGAACCCATGGAGTCTGACCAAGGGCTTGGGATCTGAACCCATGACATATCAGACATGGGTCTAGAGCCCAAAAAATGAGCTAAACACCAACCTATACAGCATCCCAGTTTGAGGAAATAAAGATATGCTTACCTCAAAAAATTGAGTATTATTTTTCTGAGCATGTTGTATATCATCAAACAGTCTCTGCACTTATTCTGTCAGTACCTACTGCTTCTTTAGCAACAGAAGATGTGGAAATGTCATCAGAAGAGCATATTTTAGACACAAGAATGGGCTAGTTGCACATGCTGATGAATAGAAATGGTGTTCAAAACCTGATATTAAGAGGCTCTAAAGACTGTAGCAGTGAATGCTTGGGGTGTGTGAAATGAGAAGAAATATCGGCCATCCTTGCCTCTTCAGATATCTGGTCCCGCCCCCTTTGCAGAGAGGAAAGATATCATCTGTCATGTCTGGCTAACAAGCTGTATTAAAAATGACAGCAGGCTGCAGGCTGATACACAGATGTTTTTTTTCTCTTTACAGTAATAAGTGTAATTAGGTACTTATCATAACTGATATTGACAGCCTTCTGTAGACAACACAAATAATTAAAAACGACGTGTTTGTCCCTAAACTGGCCATGCTGTAATTGTATCAAAATATGTGACTCTCATAAAGCTCAAGCTGCTTTCAATACTTAACATTCATTCAGAATTTGTTTCACATACAACCACACGTCCATAACCCCTTATCCAACCTGGTGCCTATCCCAAGAAGCACAAGGGACATCCTGGACAGCATGCCAGTCCAGCGCAGCATTTTAGATCGTACACAAAATATGCAATATGCTGCCTGCTAAAAGCGAAGGTTTTGTAACTGTGTGTGATAGAAAATCGAAAACATTTCAGATGCTGTCAAACATGATTGGCGTTTGTCCGGAATGTTCTACCTCCTGTCTGGATTCTGAGGCCCTACCAATGGCATGTTCTGATATTTGAAAACAAAGATGTTAATAAAAAGACTTAAATCTGAAAACAATAAAACAGATGCTGTATATTATGTATCATACGCTGTATATTAAATGCCATAAAATTTTGTCATTTTATATATGTTTATGATCTTATACCCCCAGAACAAACTGTATGTTATGCACAGAGAGAGTTCAAATATCTCAATTGCAATATAAGACACATCTTTGATCCAGAACAACAGCCACGCCCACAACAACAGCCACGCCCCCCCACATCACAGCATGTACTCACCTCTCAGCACTTGAAATTAATTTCCATTTCAGTGGTCACCCTGTGCATATAACCCAGTCAATCCTCACAACTCTTTGTGAGGAATTGTTCCGATGTCCAATTGCCAAGCATACCAATATCTCACCTTTTTCTCCCAAGAGCCTGAGCTTCTTCTCTGTGTATGTGTCTGTGTGTATTATGTTTATATTGCATTGTGGGGACCAACCTGTTCCTGATTTTTGATCCCCTACACAGTGAGTGTGATTCCTGATCCCCCCTCTCAGTTTGAGTGTGTGCCCCCACTTTCCCCTTGTCTTCCCCTGCACCCGCCCGGATCAGCTTTCCAACCCCGGCTCATACTACAGACTCCGTCTCCTGTCTATCGCTTCTCATTCTCGGTTACTCTGCACTTGGGTCCCAGTCTCCGAGGTTTCTGCATTACAGAATTCCTCACCGCCAACACACCCAGCTGAGCTTCGCAGCACGTTGGCATGTCTCAAGTGGCACCTTGAAGACGATATGTCGTATGATCAAACAAGATAAAGATACCAAACACCCTACAGTTGACCACTCATCCTGCCAGGATCCAGCCCGACTATCATTGCGTCTGTCAGACAGGACTCCGTCTCCTGTCTATCGCTTCTCATTCTCGGTTACTCTGCACTTGGGTCCCAGTCTCCGAGGTTTCTGCATTACAGAATTCCTCACCGCCAACACACCCAGCTGAGCTTCGCAGCACGTTGGCATGTCTCAAGTGGCACCTTGAAGACGATATGTCGTATGATCAAACAAGATAAAGATACCAAACACCCTACAGTTGACCACTCATCCTGCCAGGATCCAGCCCGACTATCATTGCGTCTGTCAGACAGGACGCTATAGGCAGCTGCCAGGACTCAGGTCACTGACTGGGTGGGAAGCTCTGGAACGAGGAGTGAAAGAAAAAAAGACAGATAAAAAGGTATGGAATTAAAAGACAAGCCAAGTCACAAATCCAGAACCATAACACAGACACACAGCTAAAAACAATAGCAAATCCTAAGCAACAATTGTTGATCAAGGTATACAGAGCTTCTGGCCGTAATAGAGGTCTCGTATTGTCATAATATAAAAATCAGGTTTAAATACCAGCACAGAAAGACCTGCTTATGTGGAGAATACACAGGGAGGATGAGAATGTTCTACAGTAGCAAGGCTGGACACTCCCTCTATTCATCTCTAACTGATTGTATCGAGAGTATATGTGGCACTTCGCTGTATATTTGTTAGAGGGACTGGAACAATGGTCTTGGTATCATGGATTTACCGTTTCATCTTTGGCGCATTACTCACTGAGCCTGACCCTTCCACCGTCCAATAAAATCGTTCCGTTCCACCCTCCAATCGTCGTATCACCATCACAAAGAAATGGGCTTTTCACAAAAGCATTCCCATAAATTCTCATTCGCAAAAACCCCAAACAGCCAAATTGGGAGCAAATAAAACCGTATTAATGACAGGAAAGCTCATTTTCAGCTTTATCTGAGCTTGTTCTATTTATTTTTTTTATTTTTAGGAAAGAAAACAGCTTCTCCAATTGTTGCTCTGAAAACATAACACCTGCTTCAGTACACGACCCGTGGCCACATCTGCAGGGACATTATTTCTGCTGTCACTTAATGACACACGGGTCACTGGGTGGTGAATGGGTTGCAACGGTGGATTTTTAACCAGTAGGGACAAACCCTAGAAGGATTACTCCCACTCTACATCGTTAGAGGGCATGATCTAGATAAAACAGTCTCGGCATCCCATAAGGAAGCTGACCCAGAATCGGGAGGCTAACCAGCAGCTAACTGCCCCCCCCCCCTCCGCCGCGTGTGGCCGAGGAGGGCAGTACAGCAGGGCAGCGGTGTTGACATGGTTGGATATTCATTCACCCTGCAAAGATCATTCCTAAAAACTGCCGGGAAGAAGATGCTCTTGGGCTTGGGCGGTGCCAAGGTTGACGGAGCCAGCCGATGTCAACGTTGCAGACATATTTGGAAGGAAACTTTAGCCCAGGACACATATTTGCCCTTAAACGGCTTAAAAAGCTACATTGTCTGAGTCTAGCCTGTGGACAAAAAAAAAAAGCATTTTGTTCTTAACCTTCCGTTACGTTGTGTTTATATGCGAGAAACTGCTCAACAAGGTCCTTGAACAACACCTTAAGTTCCTCAAGTTGAAAAAAAAAATCAAAGAATGTAATGCTATGGTCTTAAGACATTGCTGATAAGGTGGCACTTCTTCTAATGGTGCTCTGTTGGGTACCCGTCCCTCAGCCTGGCCGGCTCACAGAAATTCAGTGAAATCACTTTGTCACATCACTTGACACTTGGTAAGTGCAGGTGCGTGAAAAATTGTGAGAAAATTTCCACAGCTGCAGTTAGGAAGTAGTGCAAATAAACAACAGTGCAAATTAGAAGTAAAAAAGAAAAGTGGCAATATACAGCATTTTAATAACAAAATGAAGTGCAAATTAACCCAGAAATACAATGAACAGTCATATAAACTTGAGCATGAATGTGGTGGATAAAGATGACAGAATGGGTTCATTAGGCAGAGTTTAGCAGTCTGATAATATTGTGGACTCTGGTCAATGAACCCATTCTGTCAACCACAGTCATGACATGCTCCAGTTTAGACCAGAAGAGAATGAGGAATCATACAGCATTAGAGAAACATATTCCACCTAAGTCAAAGGCTCTCTTACTGGGAATATCCCCCACAACCTCAGGCTCCTCTCTTTGGAGCTCAGCGTCCTTTAATAGGTCTTCTGCTTGCACCAGAAAAACACCGACCACTTCCATCATTTTTGATCTTCTACCTTGGAAGGACATGGAAACCTCATTTAAGCAGCACAAACAGCAAAATGAGGATATATGCGATGTATTCTGTGAATACGATTTTGTTTTATTTCGTTTTTTATCATTTAATTTTATGCCCTCAGTTGGGGTTTATTTTGGATATTCCCTGTTGAATTAGACCGGCTGTTTAAAATAGCAGCCAGTATCAGTGTGATGTTGAAGAGCGCAGCTCTGAAGCGTGTGGCAGCAGAAAGACGATCAATGGGGGCTGTTCACTCTCAGGTTTTAGGGGTATTGAGGATAATGCCTAAAATGCCATTGTAATGACATCGCTGTATTGATTTTTCATTTCAAATTCAGTCTAGGGGTTAATATCCATCCATCCATTTTCCAAACCAATGTGGCAAATTTGATCAGCTCAGAAGAAATTACATGAGCATTGGTAGTCCTACTGCATTCATCTGATCATTTCCTGGTGAGGAATTGCATACATGCCTCCTAAGATTCTGAAATCCGTCCCAGGATTACAGATGCATTGAACACTCTGTTGACCTCTTTAGCTTCTGGACTGTGGAATTTGGTTGCCAGGCACTACATCTACAGATGTCAAATACCAGCAGGTGTCCTGAATGGAAGGCAGGGTCAGGGGGTTTAACATTTGAGCTCTAGATTTTGGACATCTATTCCTGTCATGCTGCCTCAGTGAAAACACTGTGACGCAACTGCAATATTTAGAGAACTCAAGCTGCAATTTACATTCATCTCTGTGAAATAATTTCGGTTGCAATGCCTTGTCTTGTGCTGTGTTTATCTGGACAACTGAAGGCAACGGCATTAACCATGTCACAAGTTTCCCCGAGTTCTGAGCTTGTAGGTCCCTGTGATTGCAATCAAAAAACTAAAAATGCCAAAAGTCTAGTATTTTATTTGGTTACTTATTGTTGTGATTAGTTGGGGAATCAGGATAAGGGAGACCGAAATCCAAAAGAAAGAGGTTTATTCGGGCAAGCAGGCAGACAAGGGAACACACAGTGGACAACGTCAATGACAGACCTGGGGAAACAGACTTGAACGCAGACTGAAATACACAAGACAAGTCGAAATAACAGGAAACAGCTGGTCACAATCGGGGTTTCGCATGAGGTAAATGAGGGGGTGTGGCACACAGGAGGATCAGACGAGCCAGGCGTGACAGAACCCCCCCCCCCCCCAAAGGCGCGCACTCTGGGCGCGCCTCGGGGGAGGTGACGGATAAGACCTAGGGACACGGGACCTGGAAAACAAGACCAAGAACTGTATCGGGGTACAGGGAATAGAACCGAAACAAAAAACAAGCACAAGCCTGACACAAGACAGGAAACGCAAACAGGCAGACCAGGAAGGGAGACACAGGGAAGCATCAAGGGCAGGGACAAAAGGATGAGGAGTAAACAGAGGAACCACAGGGGGATGAGGAGCCGAGACAGGAGGGACAGAGGGACAAGGAGCAAACACGGGAGGCCAGACGGGAAAGGTCGGGGGGCAAAGGGGAGCCCGAGGGAGCCACAGCAGGGGATGGGCGGCTGCCAGAGGGGCCACAGGCGACCGAAAGACCAAAGCTGGAGGGACCCCGAGCAGCTGCAAGGCAGGAACCGGAGGGGACCACAAAAGGGAAGAGGAGGAAGCCAGAGGGACCAACGGAGGGGGCGAGGAGGAAGGTGAAGGGGGTGCCAGCGGAGGCGAGGAGAGAGCAGAAGGGGACCATGGCAAAGGCAAGGAGGGAGGGGAAGCCTCAGCAGGTGACGGCGCAGCTACAGCAGGCGGAGGCGCTGTCCACCGACGAGTCGTAGTGGAGGGACCCGCAGGCGAACGACGAGTCAGAGCGGGGGAACCCATAGGCAGCTGACGAGGCCTCAGAGGTGGGACCGCAGGTGGCCAACGAGGCGACGGTGGGGAACCCACAGGTGACAGCCAAGCAGGAGCATGGGGAACCGCAGGTGAGCCGGGGGGCAGGACGGGCGGGACCCAACCCTATGTCCTCTCCCTTTACGGGATACCGACAGGCGGGGTTCTGGCCGGTATCGACCTTCTGGGGTGATGGCAGAGGAGTCCTCCTCCTGGAGGAGTCCTTTGGGGCAATTAAGGAAGTCCCTGAGGGGTCCCACTCAAGCTTCTCCTCTCCCTCCATCAGGGGGGGAGGAGCGGTGTTCTAATTGTCCGGGACCTCCTCAGGGACTGGATCTGGAGCCGGGGGCACTGGAGCAGGAGAGACAGTGGGCGGAGCCGGGACGTCGTGCATGGGTGGTGCCGGGACCTCAGGCGGAGCAGGCAAAACAGGATCAAGCAAAACAGAATCAGGCAGAGGAGGGACCTGCACCTGGGCAGTCCTTTCCACCCATTTAGGGACCCGAGGAATAGCGTCCCTCCTGGACCTGGCCCCTTTAAGAGCCAGGCACGTCCCCATACAGGGGCGAACTGCAGGCGCTGGGCAGGAAACGGCAGCAATACGGGTTTCTATAAACTAACCCATGAGCCACGGGATCCTCCAGGATCTCGGGCTGGGTTATCCAATATAATACCTAGTCCATCAGGATAAGGTATCACTCTTCGGAGAGGGGAGACGTATTCTCCTCAGGGGCATTCTGTTGTGATTGGTCAGGGAATCAGGATAACGGAGACCGAAATCCAAAACAAAGGGGTTTATTCGGGCAAGCAGACAGACAAGGTAGCACATGGTAGACAATATCAATGACAGACCTGGGGAAACAGACTTGAACTCGGACTGAAATACACAAGACAAGTCGAAATTGTCAGTGCCAGCCCCTGTTGTCCCACTCTGTCCCTTCTCTGTTTAGCCAGCAGGCGTTGCTGTCCATCCCGTCCCTCGTGTTGTCAGTCTTTGTGTTTTCCCCAACTCCCTGTTAGCCGCATAGCTCAACTTGTTAAGCATACACCTGTTTGTGAACCCTTCTATCCCACATTTGAATCTTGCCTCCTCTGTTTTTGTATTTTGCTCCCTAGTGTTTCATTTGAGTTTTTCCAGTTCCTGTGTCTACTGATTTTATATTTGGTTTTGGTTAAATTCTTTGTGCCTATGCTTGTATTTCTACCTGTCTGTTGTTCCTCAGTGTTAATTTGTTTCCCAGTTTCCTTGTTTAGTTCTTAGTTTCCCAGTTCAGTTCCGTGAGTTAATTAGTTCCACCTGTTGCCCGTTCTTGTACCTGCCCTTGTGTGTTTCCCGGATTGCTCGTTGTCCTGCACCTTCCCCTATTGGTTAATTGTCTGTTTCACTCCTGCTTGTCATTACCCTGTTTCAGTTTTTTTATTTAAATTCCTGCCTGAGTTTTAGTCCCTCGTGGTTCATTGTTTGATGTTTGAGATTTTTGTAATGGTTTGTGTTTGTTGCCAACTGCCTCCTTGCCTGACCCCCTTTGTAAATGTAGTCTTTTACTTTTTTTTTGTAAATTTAGTCTAGTACTTTTTTTTTTTTTTTTTTAATCCCCTTTTGTTTTTGACCCCTTGTGGTCCTTTTGGTTTTTTTTTTTTTGTTGTGTTTTCTGTTTTAAATAAACCCCTGTTCTTTAAGTCACAAGTCGGTCGTCCACATTTCTGCCTGCACCATGCCACATTCTCGTGCCCGAACTGCCCAGATCCATGACAGAAATAACAGGAAACAGCTGGTCACAATCGGGGTTTCACATGAGTAAATGAGGGGGCGTGGCACACAGGAGGATTGGATGAGCTGGGCTTGACACTTATGGTTAGGGTTAGGGCTGTGTAAGAGTCGTCATGTTGAGATTAGAGTTTTCCAGGTATAAAAACAAACTTTAAAAAAACTCTAGGTATACCTTACCTTGTGGAGACCAAATGTCCCCACAACGTGATGAAGGCCCGTTTTTTTTTTTACCTTATGGGGACCAGTTTCCTAAAGATGCAAAAACTCTTGTATTTTGTTTGGTTACTTATGATTATGGTTTGGGCTGGGTAGGGATTAAGGTTGTCATAGTTAGCATTAGCATTTTTCCCATAGATATGGATGAGCAGTCCCCAAAAAGATATGACTACACAAGTGTGTGTGTGTGTGTGTGTGCGCGCACATTCTTTGACAGACTGGCAGGATGTCCCTAGCTGAATATCCTCATGACATATTCTGGGAAAGGTTCCATGCTCAGACTGACTCTGCGCAAGTTCTTGATCCTTCCAACCTCAACGGACAGACAAAGGATTTTAATTAATGAAACAAACATTTATGTTTTTAATCCCATCCCCATTCATACTTTTAAAAATCGCATTAAAATTATTAAAATAGTGTAAAAAAGATAAATTGTATAAGTTGAGCCTTTCAGTAATGTGACTTTGGTCATGGGGGGAAGGTGAGACCTTGTGATTGACACTCATCTAATTTGAGCTGCTTCTCACATGTGACTTTTACATCCCTCTCTCTGAATGGGAATCAGTATGTGTGCCATCGTTCATGAAATTCCTAAACCAAGGCCCTGAGTGTCAACAGAGAGCCCTCCCACCTGTGTTTGGTGACTTCCCTCACCCCACCCTCCACACTGACCACTGCAAGGTCATTGCCTCCAGACACCATATCAAGGTCTTTCTTCCTTAACTGCCATCATGTTACGACACGCTGGTCGCTGTCATTTCCACACAGGCCGCAAATTTCACTTCTGGTCTTCATAAATCAGATTTTAAGGGAAACTCTTTAACATCACATATGCCTGACGAAAGACTGAAAATTTCTTAAATGATTGCAGTTTCACACAACACAGGAACATTTCCCTTGAGAATATGAGCAGCATTTCTACCGGAAACTATGTAGTAACACACTCTGCTCCAGTTCCGTGAACTCAATTACACAGCTCTTATGGAGCTTACACATCCCAGATTAGATATTAATGCAACGTCCAGCATGAATAAAGTCATAATAGAACTCAGAAACCACTATACATCAAAGAAGTTAATGTGTCTAATCATCTCACCACTTGAGGGCTTTTTAGTGCATGATGAGGAAGAGTGGACGGCCTTGAACATTGCAACATTTTTTCTCCTTAAAGCTGCTGCCTTAAAACAGTGTTTGAGTAACTGTCCTATCCCTTCATACTTTCTAAAATATTTTGTCAAGCTTCCAGGATTGCTATAGAATAGATAGACAATTATTGGGGTAAATGACCAAATAATTTCTTCCTGTCACGACTTGCGGGATGAAGGACAAGGGCAGGCGTAGTAGTGAAACAAAAGGGGGGTTTATTGAACTCAAAAGAACAGAGACTGGAAATGAACAGGATCATGAGCGATCAAAAACAGGAGGAGCAGAACAAGGAAAGGCACAGGCAACAAGAAGGTTTGACATCGATGACCAGACTGGGGCTGACAAGACAAACAGGTACTTAAGTACACGGACTAATGAGGAGTAAAAAGCTCCAGTCTTGGCTCATCAGGGCCACGTGAAGGAGACAGGAGGGTCAGGCGCACAGAACGTGACACCTCCCTGGGTCATACAATGCTGTTTGCCAGGGAGTGATTGAAAGGAACAACCATCAGTTCACCAAAAGAGAATATTTACACTTATTGAAAGGTGTGCATATGACCCCAGCAAACAAAGAGATGCCAAATTCAGGGATTAACAACAATGAACAAAACTGGTAATGCAATACACAGATATGTAGCTGTTATTGTCCGAAGACAATGACTTGGCCACAGCAATCATGACTTAGACCCAGAAGAAGAAGGATAGCAGGTTTGAGCAAACCAGGAAAAAATAAAGTCTTTTCTGAAAATGTTCAACAAATCATACACCACACGTGTTACTAAATCAAACTAAAAAATATGCATATCATATAGTATTTACAAAAGAAATAATTTAACATTGAGCAGCGAACATTTTCCATACCTCAAATAACGACTTGGCAACATCTCCTATTACCTCATTACGGTATTGTACCCAGACAAATATAGCCACCTTTGCCCTTATAGGGCCTCACTCCTGATACCTCCCTAGGAAACTATACTGACCCTGAAAGGACAGGAGTATAATTACAAATAAGTAAAGAAAATATCTGGTGACAAACTAGTGTTTGTTACAAGCCCATGACAATCAGTCTTTCCTTCCTAAACCAAATAAATCAAATTTCCAATAGTTTATTTTGACGTTCTTCCAGCTCATTGACGCCATCCTCTGTTCCCACGTATACTTTGTCACACAATCTTAGAAGGCACAAATCTGTGGTAAAAATCGCTTCATAATATGGAAACATTCCTGATATGGGTACCTGGGGGATATTTTACTGTGATGTTGTTTAATTTCATCAGGCAAAGTACAGCCTCTGAGATAGTGGTGTGTTTTTGCCCTGGTGAGAGTTTACATAAAAGGTAGCCCTATCACCTTGCTGTTAGAATTGAATGCACACAAACAGCAGCCAGCCACCTAACCCTCACTACAGGCAATTTGTCAGTCTGCTTATTTGAAAACATGCACCAGCAAATGGCACAATTTGCTAGATTTCACTTGGGCTGTTTAATTAAGACGATTCAGTATTCTATATTATAAATCATAAGATCAACACAAGGGTTTGCCAAGTCAAAAAAAAAAAAACAATTTGTATGTGAAATCTAGTGCTAACCACATCATTTTTCTTGTGCAGAAATTAGCAGAAAGTGCAAAATCCCCCTGCAGGAATACAGCTCTGTCTTGCCCCACAGGTCCAGTCTACAGGATTGGGGCTGTTTGACAAGGGTATAAGGTTGGTTTCAGTTTTGGTACAGACCATATCAACCCGAACCCCCCCTCCCCCCAAACACACAGTAATGATAGGGGCATGTCCCTTCTGTCCATACCCAAATCTATGTCCTTGCCATTTGATCAGCTTCTGTCTCATTTACCATAGTCATGAACGCCTTCACGACCAAGGAATACCATCATGGTGTAAGTCAGATGCTCTGTTGAGACACTGGACCAGACCAAGATCAAGCTTTTGTTTCAACCAACCAGTTGAGTACGAACAGTCACGGAGTCACAGTCACAGAGTACTCAATTAGTTTGTTGAAACAAAATATTGGTCTGGATTACTCTCTGGATCTGAAGCGGGTAACACAATGGTAACTGTCTGGGTATCTTCAACATTCCCACATGATACATGGGACAGTGATGTCAGGCAATCCTGTTAATGTTGCCTGTTTGCCTGTTGGTCCAGTATTGGGGATGGGCCTTGTAGCCACAGTCACTACCTGGCAATACAACCAATGAAGACTCCATTTTAATCTGCTAGTTGGTGAAAGGAGGAGTTGGACTCACTGTGTGTATCCATCTACCCTCTTCCTCACTCACTAATGCAGTCCAAAGCCCCGCATTAAAATTCTCCTCTTTTCAACATTTAACACAAACTACAAATAAATGAAGACAAACAAAAGAAACAAAATTAATTTGTGAAGTCTTGTAAGTCCTTATCAATCAGCTTGATGGCCAGTACCTCCAAACTCAATTGGATGTAGGTGTTCATGTGCATTTGCAAAAGAAACTGATAGGTTATAAGATTTTGCTCTGTGTAGTAAAATAGAGGCCCCCCCCCCCACCCCCGCCATAACGATGTACAAGGTGACCCAGTAATAATTAATAACGGATCATTGAGAAATTAATGGCGCCTGCAAGAAGACAACTGCAAAGTGAGAGTGGGACTTGAAGACCCTCCTGGTCGCAGCGTGTGCGGCGTTCATTGGTTGGGTGCCTGACCCCATATTCATCAAGGGCCCTTTCTCATCACACCGGAATCCTGGGTACTGCCGAGGTTAAGACGCCCAACCTCACACAACCACTGAGACATAAAAAGAAACGATTCCTATTCACTGTGTTATTTCTTTGGTCCAAGAGAGAGAGGGTCCATCTCGGTCCTGAGAATAGTGTCTCTCCCCACAAATGGGTTACTCAGGTCTTCTTATTGTTTTATTTTTTATAGTTAATGAATAAGGTACACACCATTTCGTCATCCATTTTTTAAAACTTAGTTTGATTGGTTCCTTATACCCTATTCGTCGTCCTTGTATTAAGTCATCAGTCATTGACTGCTTGAATGCCATGAAGACACCTGAAGGCAAACAAGAGGCGAACTTACTGCTGAAGACGCCATAGCCGAGGCTGACCTTTCAGTGGAAAAGTAGCGGCTAACATTGCCGAAATACTAGGCACTAAACTCGCTGCGATTCAGAAACCTGTAGCTGATATTGCTAATAAAATGGACATTATGGTTAAAAGAATAGATGAAATGGAACAATGAGTCTCAGACCTGGAAGACAGCCACACATCAGCAACTAACAGGATAAATGTGCTTGAGGCTATTTTATGCAAGACGCTGAATCACCATGAAGACACTAAAACGGAAACCAACGAAAAAATATGAGAATTCTCAGTCTCAAAGAAAGTATTGAACTGTCCAGTTGATTTTTTATAAAAATGGATTCCAGAAACCCTTGGTATGGTAACTTCTCTGGGGGGGGGTGACATACGTAGGGGGTCCCCTAAGTGAGCCATTTGTGCTGTTTTTTGGAGACGAAAGAGAAAGAAGAGGGAATTTAAAATGATGGTACTATATACATCCAATTTTAGATCTCAAAATGCTCTTTTTAACCTCTCACTGCACTGATCTTTATTTGTCTGAAATGCTTAGCTCTTGAGATAACAATACAATCCAAAAACAAAAACTTGATTGGCTTATAAATGAACCTACACAATACCAGAAATTTGTCTCATTGATGAATTCAAGTCTCAGTTCATTTTGTTTCATCCGTTCTCCAGCTTTGAGAAGCAAAGCGAAAGTCCTGTTTTTCTTGTTTCTCCTGTTATTGTCAAACTGGACTGGTTTACTCTTTCGCTCCTTATTTCTCCTAAGGGGGAAGGGGGTTTAGGAGAAATAAGAATATGATTTATTCCAACAAAAGACTGCTGAGAGCAGCAAAATTGTTCTCTGAGTACTGCTTCATTACATTTCACAGTGATGCAGTTACTGTCCTTCTCTATTAGAAATACCAAACAACCGCGAGAAGTATTAATGTGCGCACTTGGACGGGCGTGAATGACCTAATTAAAAGGAAAATGATTCAAGATGTTCTGAAAAGAGAAAAGATTCAAATAGAATCTCCAGAAGAAACTCCCCCAAATGATCAAGAGCATAAAAAGCCTGAAAGACAAGGAGTAGGTCAGATGTGTTACTCATTCATCTCCACCAAAAAGCATGACATGTTCATGTTCTTGCTCATAAGAATCTCAGCAACTCAGCAGTCAGGGCAAGAAAGGTAGGGTGGTGATAATTAAAGGGTTACTTGATCGAGAAGAGATGGTGTTGGGATGTGCACATGCCCCCACCCCTCCCCCAAAGAACAAAGTGAGCAGATCTTCATAGATGTGTTTAGACAGCTCACTACTGTGAATGATAGAAGTATCAGTCTTGGAGGAGATTTTAATTATTTCTTCTACCCTACAGCGGATAAGCTGCCAGCAGTCAATGTGCCACCATACAAAATGTCAAAGACAATGACTAATTTATGGAAGGAATTGCATCTCATTGATGTCTATAGATTCTTGAACCCATCTACCAAAGCCTATATATTTTACTCTTCACCTCACCGAACAGTATCTTGTATTGACCACCTCTCCATGTCTAGCCACATGGCACATCTGGTATCAAATACAAGAATTGACAAGATTACTATATCAGTATACTCTGCAATTTGGGGAGCTCTGTGGGGTGGGGGCTCAATCCAGTCAGTTTCTTGGATGATGAATTCCAAAGGTTCCACAAACTAAACTATATTTGGAGTGCAATGATACTGATGGAATCGTGAAATTGACCCTAGAGCCTATAAAGCACATACAGTATGAGAGGCACAATAATTTACACAATAATTTCATATATGAGTAAAATAAAAGGAACAGATCTCCAAAACAAATAACACTTAAGTAAAAAAATATCTAAATTGGAAAAAAATCTATACTACTAAATCTGAGGAAATCCTTACTAAAGTTAAAGAACATAGTTTCCAGCTTAGTTATTTAATGACATAAAAATCAGAAAAGGATATATTTTATGCAAGATAGCGCTCATTTGAAGAGAGCAATAAAGCCAACAGTGGACTTACAAAACTGGTTCAAATAAGCTCCTCCCAAAAATTTTATTTCAGCAATCAAAGATGAGAAAGACAAGTGAGCATTTTAAAATAAAAAGAATAAAAATGTGATTTTTAAAGAAATTTTACGAGAGGGTTTATAGTTCAGAAACAGGTAATAAATAAGAATAGGGAGTGTGCGTTTTTTGAAAATAGAGACCTTCCAGAATTGAAAAATATGCAAAAGCACTTCAGATAAACTTATTTCTGTGTAAGAAATTGAAATAGCTATTGCGTCTCTCCAAACAAGAAAAACTTCAGGGCCTGATGAGTACCTTACATAATTATATAAAACAAGGAAGGATCAGATTTGTGACCTATTGGATCTCAGAAGGCTATGAACAAGTCCTTTACAGAAACGGCTCCCCCAGAATCGATGAACTCTGGCAATATAACAGTCATTCACAAAAAGGAAGAATGGGACTATATGTTTGATGCTATGCGGAGATTTAATCTTGGTGAGGAATTTATTAAATGCACTAAGCTGTTGCAGGATGCAGCCAATGCCGCTGCATAAATAACTACATCTCTCCAGCATTTCAGCCGCATACGGGGATATGTCAAGGGTGCCCCTTGCCACTTCTGCTGTTTGCCATGGCAACAGAAGCTATATATATATATATATGCATAAATCTTTGGAAACAACTGGGAGCCATGATATGAAGTGCTTTACAGATGATTCCTGGAAAACCGTACTTTCTTTGCCTTCGATAATATCTGTAATCGCCATAAGGGGATGCAGTACGAATTGCATAGAGCAAGCATATCTCAGCAGGTCTATAACAGATTCAGTGCTGATACGTCACCTTGCCCCAGATGTAGCTCTGAAATTGGCAGGTTGCCCTACTGTCTATGGGAATGCCCTTGTATTCAGGATTTTGGGAAGGAAATAAAAAGATATCCTCTTCCTTAAAGATATATGTATAATTACATATTTAATGACATCATTACCATAATTACTACTATTGTCATAATTAATTATCATATAATTATTATATAATTATTACAGTATATTATCCAAATACTAATCTAATGTTTTTACTTTTCTGGATATGCCTTGTTAAACGATATATGTCCTTTGTAATGGCTTGTAAAAACTCCACCAAGGTAAATTCCTTGTATGGAAACGTACTTGATTAATAAACAGGATTCTGATTCTAACTGTAATAGATCCTCATGCACTAATGTGCGTGTTGGGAATTAATCCTGGCAGAAAACCTCAAGTATGAAAATACTCCTAGGTCCTCTGGCATTTCCTGCATAACAGAGATACAACTATACATTTTCAATAATGTAAAAATATAAAATCAAATAGTAGTTTGTGGTTGATTTTGAATTATGTTTTGGATCACTGTCTTGTTCCAGTGTCCAACCTCCTTTCAGCTTCTTTACAGACTGTGAGTATGAAGAATACCTTTCAGAATTTATTAATACTGCGTGGAATCCATTCCTTCTTCTACCCAGACAATATTTCCAGTGCCACTGGCTGCCACTCAATCCCACAGCATAAAACACCCACCAGCTTCTTAACAGCTGGCAAGCTGTTCTTCCCTAGAAATGCTTTGCTTCTTTTCTCCAAACGTGCCTTTGGTGGTTGTAGCCAAAGAGTTCAAATCTGACTTCATCAGACATCAGACCTCAGCACTTGGTTCCAAAGAGCCACTGGCTTATTTAAATGTTGCATTCCGCAAATCAGACACTGCATTTTGTGATGAGATGCCAGGTAAGGTTTCCTTCTGGTGATGTTACAAACGGTCTTGTCTTGACTTCAGCAGTTCCCTTTAACTTACATTTCTTGATATTTCAGACAGTGGAACTGAAATGCAAGAAGCATTTAGATATCTTTGTATATCCTTGCCCTGCCTTGTAGGAGTCAATTATTTTTATTTTCTGATAATCAGATAGTAGCTTAGCGCTGGCCACATCCTGAGTTTTTGATGACTCAGACATTCTGGAACTTTACTCACCTTACTGGGAATAAGGCCTAACGACTGAATGAAGTTCTACTAACAAGTAGTGGGTCAATTGTAAGGTTGCCAAATGTATGCAGGCGCCAGATTCAATTTTTATTTCTTTTTTGGAGTCTATTAAGACAACCAGATAAATGCAGATGAAGTGTGTCAAGTTCAGGTTTTTTCAGTGCAGATGTTCTATTCACATTGTAGTCCAAAATGCAACTTGTACAGTGCAGGCGGAGTGCAGTGAGGGTGGTGCGTGGGGCCGGTTGAGGTCCGGGGGGTGGAGGAATAGCGTGCTTAGCAGTCCCTGGTGTACGTGGGCTCGAGCGAGACACATCTGCAGCAGTCTGATCGGGCAGCTGCCAGTCCACGTCCGTTTTAGGAGGGAAGCTTCGGAGCAGTTCGTTAGGGCTGTCCACCCCACCTTATCCTATTATGGGAGTGCTCTCCAGAGCCCCGGGGGGAGCCCAATCGATTGTCTTCAGCTCGCAGTAATAACTTGTACCTGGGTGTTATTGAAGCCGCACCCAATCTGGCTGAGTTCCCTCTATGTCCTGTTTTACTGGCGTGGCGATGAAAGGCTCAGTCATCACACTGTGAAAGCATTGCCCTAAAATGTACAACACTGCAGTACAACAGAAAAATACCGTAACATCAAAAATTAAGCCAGACATGTCAACAAAGCCCTAGGTCTTAAATTCATATTTTTTTGGAAACTCCATACTCGCTTATCCAGTGCAGGGTTGCAGTGAGCATGGAGCTCGGGAAGGACAGCACTGGAGTGCCCATGGAGAAACATCAAAAACAGGAGGAGAATATACCAGGAGCAAAGGGTAGCTATCAGCCCCCCCCCCCCCCCCACCTGGAGGTGCTTCCCTTATCTGGGATTAAGAAAAGGTCCACTTTCCTTTTCTGTGCACTGCAAATCCCCCGTGTTACATCGGTGTAATTCTGGTTTGAAGAACGATTGGGCGCAGGAGAAATTAAGGACGTTCGGAAATATTAAAATTATCCCAGCCAAAAATAATTTCAGGGAAGCCACAGACGCTCTCAGGACAGCAGTTCAAGGACGACTCAACCGCGGTCTCCACGTGCTGAGGAACGTCTGCCTGAGGGCTTCCCGGCACCTCATTTCACATCCGGTCAGAATGAGGTCTTTCCAGCTAGCGAGGCACAGAGGCCTGTCTCCACACAGAACAGGAGCGATTTCAAGGTAAAAGTCTGAGACCCTGACCTCTTAGACCAATGTTTCCCAACCCTGTCCTCGGGGACCCCAGACCGCTCCTCTGACTGCTCCCTCCCAGCTCCCTGCCAGACAATCCCCCCTTTGCAGCTAACCAAACTCACCCAACCATGTCTTTATGGACCTTGTTTTGTGCTCTGGGGCACAGTCTTGTCGGAACAGAAACAGGCCTTCCCCAAAGTTGGAAACAGAGAAACGTCCAATATGTCTTGGTACACTAAATCATTAAGAGTTCCTTTCACTGGAAATAAGGGGCCTAGTCCAGCCCCTGAAAAACAACCCCACACCATTATCCCTCTTCCACCAAACTTTACAGTTGGCACAATGCAGTCAGGCAGGTAATGGTTGAGTCAACAGAGTGTTGGCAACTTTTATGCACTATGTTATGTAAACACGCTATGTTATTTTATGTGGTCTGCCACTATGTGGCTGAGTTTCTGTTGTTCCTAAATGCTTCCACTTTGCAATAATACCACTTACAGTTGAGCGGGAATATCTAGCAGGGAAGGAATTTCATGAAGTGACTCATTGCAAAGGTGGCCTCTATGACAGTACCATGTTTGAGCTCTTCCGAACAACCCATACTTTCATAAATGTTTGTAAATCTGACTGCATGGCTGGCTGTTTGATTTTATACACCTGTGGCAATGGGTCAGAATGAGACACCTGAAGTCCATGAATAAGAGGTGTGTCTCAGTGCTTTTGTCCATACAGAGTAAAACAGTGACACAGATCAAGGTTGGGTCTTTTTAAAATAACGTAACATAGATTCTTTCTGAAAAATTCAATATTGTTTTATAAAAAGGAATCCAACATGAAGTAAAAATTACTTCTGGAAAGAAGCCTTTGGCATCATATTGCAAATTTGGCCCAGGGGTGACATATGGGCATGGTTACCCTGGCAGATTCAGGGAGCCCAGTACTTTCCAGGGGCCTTTGAATACCGAAAAGTATACATTTTATTGGGCAGGGGGCCCAAGGTGATATTTTGTCAAGGGCCCATGATCTGGTCAGATGTTTTCTGCTGTTTCCTTGCTATACCTGTGAGTGAAGCCCTCATTCCTGTGTTACCAGCTGCCTCCCACTCCTACCGTGACCTTTGCTTGATGATCAGCTGCAATGGAGACCACAAAATGAGCCTTCGGTGTGAGTGCTGACTATGAACTTGCCAAAAGCCCACTGTGTGCTTCTCTGCAGGCTCCTCCTGTCAATCTGCTACCTCGTCGCATTGAGGTTGAGTGCGCCCATCACAAGACCACCCACCGACTTGTGAGAGCGCGGAGACGAGGCCACGCTGAACTGTCGTAATGTGGAGCATTTTTGGCCCACATCTAGCCAGTCGTTATGTGGAAACAAACGGCAGCGCGGAGAGATCAGATGCGTGTCGCCCGGGTAGGCAATCCCGGTCCGGGCGTTGTCTTATTGGTGTGAGGCTGACGCTCTGGTTGCCGCAGAAACACCTTCCAGAAAAAAGGCGAGTAATAATACAAACAAAGGATAGCTGTGTTCAGCTACTGTGCAGGCATATTGGGCTGGGTCTGGAATCACGCCATTAGGAACTTAATTAGCTAAGCATATCTGTACAAAACATATTCAAAGGTACAATAGAAGGGCCCGTCCTTCATCCCTAACCCAAAACGTTTTTGCACTCCCTAACCGGCACCTTATGAGAGCATAATAGTTCCTCATATCACTCACGAAAACAAACCCCACTTTGAGTCTTCAGGAGAGCGAATGTAGGACTGGGCAGCAGGCTCTGCTAGAAGTGGACAGATGGGATTCTCACCTGACTTCTGACCCGTGAAAATCCAAACAAACAATGTGGCCACTAGCACAACTTGGAGGCAAAAAATGCAAATCCTCAGTCTCCTTTTTTGAAATATGACATTTTCATGGAATATTTGACCATTACTTGCCTATTTAGTCATTTAGGCTACCATGGATAATATTATTCACTGAATGATTATTATTTCATAATTTACCAGATGTGTTAACAGGAGGGAACTGACACAAGTTTCGTTTTTTTGTTGGCTTTCCCTGTGATTGGTCTCAATGCCTCTATCTGACGATATTTAACCGTTCATGTGATAGGTTTCAGTTCTGTTTCCCAGTATGTCTATAAAAAGCAGCCAGGAGCTCCCAGTTTGCATGCAGGTGCGTTTACAACTTTCGGCCTATTTTTGATGTTGCTGACGTGTACCTCTGTACATTTTACCAACATGTTTATAAGTAGCATTTGTTGTTTTTAACTGATGCTGTTAACCCTATCAGGCTGTTCAAAACCCAGATCTGATTCATTATTTGCCAAAGTCTCTGTTCATGCAGACAAAGCTACTGAATGGAATATTTCTCTGGTGATCGAAACTTGGCATGGTGTTTTAAAAGGGTAAAAAGCTGTGTCACGCTGATACAAGATATCCACATTCCCCAGTACCTTTTCCGCATACCCTTGAAACATCCACGTATGTAAATCTTTTGACTTCACAGCTATGCCACTTAATGCATAATTTTGAGTTTGTGATTTTTTTTTTTTATAGACTAGCCAAACAAACAGTGTGTTCTTTTCTTTTTCAGCAGTGCCACATTCATGCCAGATTTTTGTTAGTGTTGAACTTAGTCCAGAATGGACGGAATGTGCCACGAAGACTTAAGAGATGTGTACTCTTATTCTGCTAAAGCACTGTTACTCCCATGCGTGCAATACCGGGGTTTTTCCACACTAACAATACCACGTTCTAAACAGGGTCCCTGTTAACCTAAAAGGAGGGGGGAAAACTACTCAAACACCACAAAACAAACAGACACCTTCCCACGTAAAATTTGCTTGTTTTCTACAATCTTCCCAGCTGAAGCTCTTTAAGCTTAACAAGGTACTCAGTACAATCAGCTGAGTTTAACTTGGGAGGGGGGCAGGGGTGATAAATAACCTTAGTATTGGGAGATTGTTTCAATGTCACTTGCATCCTAGAACAAGGAACACAATGTAAGATAATGAATGAATGCCCTGTCTTTAATGAATTGACTTCACGTAGCATTCACTATTCAATAAGGCAATTCATTAGATTTCAAATTAATGCCATTTAAACCACAATGAATCAAGAAATTACCAAAAATATCTTAGCTACAGGAGAAGTATTATTTTGTAACGATAAAAGTCACTCAGCAGGGAGTCATGAAAATAAAGGAAGCTTTTATGAAACACGCAGAATTAAGAGCAGGTTGCGCAGGAATGCTGAGGCTATAGAACACAAGAGAGGGGATGAGGGATACATCTCAATGACATAACAGAAGAGTGTGGTAGCGATTCCAAGGAAAAGATACTGAATCACCTGGAATTTCTATAGAATATCTAACTTTAAACTTGAACAATCATTGGACAGATAAGTAGTTGGCTAGCCCTAAACTACTGGGTGTGCAGGTCCCAAAAATATACCTTTTTTTTGTGGGTGGGTTCTTGGTTTTTGTGAGCACCATCGACATGCGTGAGAAGCAGAGCGTAGAAACCCACACCGCAAGAGAGAGGGGTGAGAAAACCAGCCTCCGTATCTTTATACTGTATTTCGTATTTAATGTTTGTCTCACTTGAGGTGCCACCACCACGTATAAACTTAGCCGTTGCCGGAAATAGTTTGTTGCATTTTATTGGGTGATGTGTTTTTCTTTTTTTATTATTAATGTGGCTCAATTTTATTTGGAACTTCTGCTCAAAATGTTATAGATATATTTCTATATTTCTCTTATAGAGAAAATTCATCAAATACTGACACGCTGTTCGTGTTCCAATACATAGAGATTAATGGTTCCACAAAATGGTTTGCGAGTCGATTAGACGGATAACTTTCACAGATAATGGGTATTTACTGTATGGTATAGGAGTAAAGGAGTTTTTCAATAGAAAAAGGCAGGATTTCAGGCCTGCCTTTCGCATTACTGGCTGGTGTTGCTGAGAGAAATGGGTGCCACCAAAGAGGAAGGCATCCAACTACCAGCAGGGGGCGCTGAGGGAGCTGAAAGGATCCACTGTCTGACGCAAAGACGAAGTCACACAGAAACTTTCATACAGAAAATATATCCATGTTGCATATTCATGTTCATTTCCTGGTGGGAATAATTCGGAATGATTCAGGCGAGGGATGTGACCCCCCCCCCCTTGCTTTATCATTTGCCGGATAAGCACCTTTAGCTAAAGCACAGCACGCAAGTCACAGGTCTGCAATGTAGATCGTTCGGATCGTCGCACCGAATCGACTGGGATTCAAGGTGACAGCAGATTACTTCCTGTGACTTGAACCAGCTGCAGTTTGTACAAAAAGCTAGTTCATTAACTCCTACTATATCTCTCCGTCTGTCTGTCCATCCATCCATCCATCTTCTAAATGCTTATCCTGGTCAGGATTAATGGGTTAGGGATCATGGACCCTCTCCCATGCAAGACTCAAGGCAAGAGTACATCCTGGAGTACGTCATATTTTAGATATATTTTTTCTCCACAGGCACATGGGATGTGCACAATATATCAGTGACAGATCTTTGAATGTCCACAGATATCTCCTTATTTGTCAGAGATGAGTCAGTTCTGAAAGTTCATTGGACAATCTGTCATGTGACAGCACAATGCAACATTCGCGTTACATGAATTGTTTTTTGAAACGTGAGTAATGTGTGAGCAATATTGATTGCATATATGACAATGGTATTCAACTCGATCAGTGTAAAAATAAACAAACAAATAAAAAATGCCAACTTACCCACAATGCTCTCCTTGCTCCAGTTGACTTCACTGGAAAGAACTGACCCAATGAGAATATGCTGGATTGAGGAGGGCAGGGAATGCAGGGAGAACGTAACATCCAGTCAGGTATTGAATAAAATGAATAACAAACAATCACAAAACAATGAAAAACAGATTTTTGTGTATATATTTATATTTACTGTAAAATAGCATCCAATATTACACTTTTCATTTATTTAAAGTGTTTTTAGACTTAGTTTTAGTGTTTTTTAATGCTGAATCTGTTCAAAAATGTTTTTTTGTTAAGTAAGTTGCTTAAATAAGGCAGCAGTGGGCTTGGTTTTGGAAAGTCAAGAGTTGTGACACGACGACCCACCAAGAATCCCACACGCGCACACACACACACACACACAAAAATATATATATATAATCCCCCACTTAACACCACGCAGACAGTAACTGCAGTTCACTCACAGCTGGCCCTAAGGATCCAGACGTCACTGGTGGTCATTAAATTGCCCCAAACAGGGGGCAGGATTGTCTGCCCTGGCCCAGCTTAAGACTCACCCTGTGGTAAATAAGTTACTCATGCCCATTCTGCCCTCATTAACAGGCAGTCCGGAGGACGCCCGTCCTGAGGGGACCTACCATCTCCCAGCTGACCATCCCAAGCCGCAGGACCCGTCTGTTTAGACGACCGCAGCTCCACCATCACCCGAACCTATATATATTTCTCTGTCTTCCCTGAATAAATCTCACCCCTTCCAAGGGTATGCTGTCCCTCCTTACCTGCCACAGCACACTGGGATTGTTCATTCGTAAATAAACTGCTGAATGCAGGTTTCTGTCCACATTCAGTGACCTTGACAAATTCAACTGCAGCAATGCAGAATAATAAACAAACAAATTAACCAGCCAAACATGACGTGGTTCGAGGTTCGAGAGCGCTCTCCTCAAAGAACAGGCTGCACACGCTGGGGAGGACAGACTCACACTTTGTTCTGCTTATGTCTCTCGTGCTGCAACTGTTTTACACCCCCCCCCCCCACACACACACCTCACGTCGCCCTATAATTGCACATGTGGAAAAAACCCAAAATTTCTTCTTCGGCATCTATTTATTTTGCTGGTGCCCAAACCATTTCCTTCAGCACAAAGCAGGCAGACAAGTGGAAATCTACACTGTGATTTTATCCCAGGACACTTGTTGGATAAAATGGAACACGTAAGGCGTGAAAGTCTGCCTCAGGGTAGAGACCGACCTCCAAGCTTAAACAAAAACAAACACACATGTCCGAAAAACTGGGACTGAGGCCCCTTCTGATGACCAACACAAAAATATTGAATAGAAGAAGCCCAGACCATGACGAATTAATCCACAAGCCTTGTTCCATCGCTCTATTTTAGAAACAATACATCCTGCGGATGATGCTGACAATGCATTATATAGTGTGTGATATCGACATGGCCATTAGCGTTTCCCTTCACTGTATATTTTCTACGGTCTGGTTCCCTTCTGTGGTGACCCATTCACAGATATGCTAATGAGTCCACCTCCAAG
Organism: Hippopotamyrus pictus; assembly: GCA_026781145.1. Taxonomy (NCBI): domain Eukaryota; kingdom Metazoa; phylum Chordata; class Actinopteri; order Osteoglossiformes; family Mormyridae; genus Hippopotamyrus; species Hippopotamyrus pictus. The sequence continues at coordinate 28,185,053 of JAODLC010000065.1, read as the reverse complement.
GGCACACTACAGCGGGTGTGATCCACCAAGGCAGCCCCCCCCCCCCCCCATCTTTGAAATAGTCTCCCACCCTGCATTACATGCAATTATAGATGAATTTCAATCTTTAATCTTTTTTCTCTTGCTTTTGACTCATTTTGAGGTTCCCCTGAGGTTTTGGTCAAGTCCAATCTTAATTTACTTTTAATTCATTATAATAATACTCCTAATTTATTTTTAATTGCTCTTTTACTGCTTTTTAATCTATTGTTTGTTTACTTACATTTATTTTAATTATTATTTTTGCTACCTAATTCTTATTTCTTGCAAGTTTTCATCTATTTATTTATTTATTTATTTATTTATTTTACTGTATGTTTTAATGTATGCAGTACTTGTTAATCCCTTAGTGCTTGGACTGGAAAGCGCTTTGGGGCAACTCCTGTTGTCTTTAAATGTTATAAAAAATAAAATTGACTTGACGCTAATGCAGCTGTACAGGGTACCCAGCCGCACGCATGGTGCAGTCAGAGGAATCATTATGATTCAGGGGGGTGTCACCTCCTCAATCAAGTAGGTAGCCGTTAGCATCTTGTAGCGTGTGCGAGAGGGAGAGCACATGCAATGGAAAATGGATGGTATAGAGACCACAAATAAATACCTGTTAATCTCAAGTACAGTACTAGCCACCTCTGTGATCATCACTCAGTTTAATTTGTCTGCAGGTGAATTATGTAAGAGTGGCTGGGGGGTGGGGGCTGACTGTGGCAGTTAGTCAGGTGTACGCAAAACTTTGAGCCCTGTCTTTGGCTCACAGAATGGTTGGATTCTGGGATGTGAGACCCGTAATTCTATATTTCATTCTGGCTGTCTCGTTCATACATCTGTTCCCACTGACTCGCTAAACCACAAATAATTGTCGTGTGACAGAAGCCGTCATGGTTCGAGAGACACACACAGGACAAGGGAAACATTTTGGGGCAATCAGCTAAACAAACACATACCACATGCACTCCGAAACCCAGAGGGTGACTGCAGAAAATAAAAGTCCTTTTAGTGCATAAATACCCAGTGAACAAAACACATTAATATCTGTCAAGCTATTTTTAAAAATAGTTTGCAGACAGCATAATGGACCCAAGTGAATACAGAATCCTTGAGTACAAGCTTATTAACGAGAGGCCAGTTTCGCTATACAATAACACAGCTGGCCTGACGTAAACAGTGATGGCCATGCATGTGTATTAAGACCATGTTATACATGTGAACATCTGGATCAGTCTGCCAGAATATGTGGGGGAAGATAGCACAATGCAAACAGAAACACAACATTTTGGCCTGGTTATTGTTAGCATACCTGGGGGGGTTAGGGGTCGGGCAGCCACTTGACCATGAACCTAAATGAGTTTATTTCTCCTCTCAGTATGGAGTTTTTATCTCCCAATCCTCTATTGAATCTGGCAATTATTTACTATTTATTTACACAATTGTAAACCTGGTTTGTATTTGCTACTTATTATTTACACAATTGTAAACTGTGGTAAGTCACTAAGTGCCACTGTTTGATTCTGGGGATATGGAATATATACAGATTAACTGGATTAAACATTTTCATGAAACACAGCTGCAGGCTGCTCAACTGCTATTGCGTGATTCACTCTTACTTTTTGGCACACGTATGACCATATGCACCAGCTCTCACTGGGTTTGTACATAGCAATGTGGGTTAATTCCTGACTTCATGCAACGAGTGGTTTTACTTTGATTACTTCAACGGTTACAAGCATCACAGCGCAGTGAATTCGGGGGAACAGCTGGAGAGATTTATTGCGACTGTAAATGTCAGTGACTAAATGCAAGCAGTTAGGGGGTTGGGGGGGGGCTATTTCAGCCTTGATCACTTAAATTTGTAATTTAAAAAATATACATTGAGCGAACAAAAAAAAATGCAAAGAGAAACCTCAAGAAAACTATATTACTGCTATAGGACAAAGAGTGCAATAGCCTGGTGCAAAATACTGCTTTGTGTTCACTTAATCTTTGACTTACTGTGAAGAAAATACAAGCATTTATTGCCAGTATTATTGCAGGCTGCTGGTGGGAGGTTTAAAAAATCTTAATGTTGACCTAACAAACAACAAAAGCAAAAAATACTGGATATCTGAGAGGCAAAGATGGTGAGTTACTGAGGGCTTGTAGGCAGGCGATAGGCCTATGCATTGGTGAAAGAGATACAACTCACCATAACGTTCACCATGCGTGCCACCGCCAGATCACACGGATACGGCCAACGGCACCTGAACCGCGGTAGCGAGTTCCTGGTATCGCTGGGATGGTATTTATCCGGCACTCTGAAAATTACATCACAGTTATTTGTCATCTCGAAGTATGTCTCTTTTTCGAGTCCTCGAAGTAAGAGCTTCCCCTACATAGTAAAAGACTCCTATTATGGAACCCCCCCCCCAACACACACACACACACACACGCATACATGCAACAGTCTCACCTCCACCTCAATTCCCTCTTCCCCAGTGCAACTGCAGATAGCTGTATGACCTATACAGCAATTCCGTCTTTGTTTTCTTACCGGGTCCACGCTAATGTTCGGGGGTGGAAGGGGGGGGGGGGTGCGCTGAGGGCCTCGCTACGTCAGCACGGTCAAGACCGCCATCTTTTCTAAGCATCTGTGGTCAAGGTCATGCAGGACACACAGCCCATAATGATCCCGGTTGAGTCACGGAACTGAACCGAAGCGCTGTGTGAATGTCAATGGGGAATAGAGATAGTGTGTTTGAAGGGAGACAGCCTTGCGATACAATCTGAAGTGAAACCAATTTCTGCACAATACATTTGGTATCCGGAGTGCTGAGTGTGGTCTGACTCATTTATGAATGGCCTGACACTTTCTAAGGACACTCATTGAACATTTACAATGAGTGTGAGTGATGACATTGAGTGAAGGACGGAATTGGGCAAGTTGGCGGCCGTGCTGGAATCAATGACGGGGCATTTAGCCCACTGCGCCTTCAGGGACAAGGGTCATAAACACAGATACCTTAGAGACCGTTCTAGATGAGTAGCGTCTCGGCGGCGGAAGACACTGCAACGTTCGTTGGGTGAGTTTCCTCAAGCCGGAAAAATTGTGTTCCCAAGCTATTTCGTTCTCTATCCACACCTCTCACACATGTAGCGGCCTGTGAACAACGATGAAAACGTTTACAAGTGAGTAGATGTAAAGGTGTGTATTAAGGCAATTTTTTAATACACATAATAAGCCAATCACGCACAGTCATGTGCTCCGGGCAGGTAAACGGTTAGACAGATAAATCGTTACGACCTTGAGAAAGCTATAAAAAATTAATTACTAGACTTAATGCATTAGGGCAGTGACCAGATCTGCTTAAGTGAGATTGCACTTTGTGTTTAATTGTCTGTTGCAGAGGTCAGGCCATTTCCCAGCTGTTCATTTACAGCAGCTTTATGGTAATGAAGATACAAAAGTCCTTCTGAGCGTGAGTGTGTTTGTGCGTGTGTGTGCGTCCGTGTTTCTTGGAAGGAGATACTCAGTAGTCATCTACGCAAAATTGGCACGTGGCAAACAAAATCATTGCAACCAGTGTGAGTGGCCTCAACTCTGTCTGTCGGCTTGCTACAGTGGCGCCATCTGCTGGTTGGTCACTGGAATAACACTAGAGAAAAAAATAACACAATCGGTGCCGATGTCAAAGTTCAGGCTATCCTGAAATAGAACCCGCTGGGCAATGTGTCGATCACAGATGGGTTACTGGCACCAACTTGCCTTCAGTCCCAGGAATGCAATTTTCTTTAACATGCCCCCTGTCTCCCCTGGCCTCTCAGTCTGTGAGATCATGTGCGGAAAAATATACCCATCTGTACTGTTACACTGGCATAGGGAATGAACGACACCGTCTGGGCTCTGGGGGGGATGAGCAACCTGGGGGAAAGTTTGCAGTGTTACACACGCCGACGACTCCCAAAATAAGCATGTTTGGGTTTTGTGGCTGGTACAAAGCCAGCCAGGGAACATGCATCTGCACAGTACTCAGAAAACACACCTTTTCCTGTCCCTGCCCTGACCAGTTAAAAAGGCTCCTTGCCACTTGATTTTATTACAGCCAAAGGTACTTCTCTGGTCATATCCCAGCACAGAGCCTGTGTTTATCCTGTAACTAAGTACTTAACATAAATTACTTGGGATTAGTTACAAAAAAAAGGTATAGACTTTTAAATTGTAAATCGCTTGTAATCAAAGACTTTGCATTCAGTTCTTAACAAAAAGCCTTCCAGCGGTTAGACCCCCCCCCCATTTCTTAAATCCCTTTAATCACTTTTCATCAGTACACAGGTACAGCTTGCTATTTTTGGAATAGCTCTCTAGCTATACCCACATGTTAAAGCTTGCAGCAGGCCCTGCCAATATCACACCGACTCTGAGTCCTCCCTATTTATTATTGGGCAGATGTGGTCCGATGGTATTGACCAGGAGTGGTCACATGACCAGTGCACTTGATACTTTGACAATGATTACACTCCATCTGCCATTGCTCAAGTTCACGTATCCCAGCCTGTTCTCCTATGAGATTCATACTTATAAAGATGAGAGACTGAAGCCTGGGGTCTGAATGCAGAGTCAGCCACTGGAACATTGACATTGCTTAAGGGCCGAAAACTAATTTAATTACTCCAACAGCCCCAGGATTTGAACCCGTGACCTTTTAGACACAGACGCCAACCCATGGAACCCCATACCGTCCTACTTGATCTCACTCGAATTCAGATTTATGCAGATTTTCTGAATTGATGCGTTATATGAGATCTTTTTGTCCACAAATACAGAATGGAAGTTATAGTCTGCAATTAATAATATTATTTACTAAGTACAGGAGAAAGATTACGGTATTTGCAGACTCAACACTGGGCACCAGACCGGTTTTATAATGGAGTTTGAAATGCTCTAAGTTTAACTCTTCACTAACTCTTCCAAACCATTTTTCTAATCTGCATCTTTGATGATAATGCTGATTTAAACCAGAGACAAAATGTAAGTGTCAAGCTCAGTTGACGTCAAACGTGAATACATACAGTATACGATCCACCTGTCTTGCAGAACACCTTGTGCTGCATTGTGTCACAGTGAGCCTATCCCAGGAAACAGGTCACATCAAGTAGGGACACCCTGTGGAGGACGTCAGCTCCTCACAGTGGATACACCCTAGTAGCCTAGAATGTACAGAGAAATTACCTAGTTGCCTGTTCTTGGATGCTGGCAGGAATCTACAGCAGTATTTCCCAATCTAGTCCTTGGGGACCTCCAGACGTTTTTGCTCCCTTCCAGACAGTCCACGTTTTTGCTCCCTCCCAGACAGTCCACGTTTTTGCTCCCTCCCAGACAGTCCACGTTTTTGCTC
>JAODLC010000065.1:28116099-28169539 GCA_026781145.1 Hippopotamyrus pictus | reverse complement strand
CAGACAGCCCACGTTTTTGCTCCCTCCCAGACAGTCCACGTTTTTGCTCCCTCCCAGACAGCCCACGTTTTTGCTCCCTCCCAGACAGCCCACGTTTTTGCTCCCGCCCAGACAGTCCACGTTTTTGCTCCCTCCCAGACAGTCCACGTTTCTACTTTCTCCCAGCTCCTGGAAGAAGCAAAAAAGTGAATGTCTGGAGGTCCCCAAGGGCCAGATTGGGAAACACTGATGTACAGTAATCATGGGAAGGGAATGAAAGGTAGACAGACACAAAAGCTGTAGGTGGGAATCATACTCACAGCCCTGGAGGTGAAAAACCAGCATTACACACTGAACCTCCATGCCTACATGCGTGATGCAACGTTAAATTAGCCTCATCTCCACTTTCCTTTGTTTTAATGCATAATACAAAATACTTTAATTCTTAATTTTAACACTTCCGTCAGAGCATGCCAGATGGGGGTGCAGCTGTTTTCTGTCTCATTACGTTGTGTGATTAGACCAAAAACAGACCTGTAAACATGACGTAGCAGATCAGCATATAGCTACGGATGGGGAGTGGGCGGGTGGCTGTTCAGGAACCGGGCCTTTGGACTTGTGACTTAGTGGATCGATTGCCGGAGAAAAGGACCAGATGTCACTGCAAGGGGGAACTTCAGTGGAGAAGCATCAGGAAATATTGAGCTGTACAAGTGTTTTGAAAATGGTTGCCACTTAAAGTACCATGCATCAAAAAAGGTGTAATTGGTGCCGGCCCTCTAAATTATTCATAAGTAAAATCGAGGGCTTATGATTATATTTACTTAGCCGACTCTTTTACCCAAAGCGGCATGCAGTTGAGAATGCAGGGTCTGCTAGTCCCTGGGGGATTTTGAAATAAGGATCTTGCTCAGGGGCCCTGTGGTAAAATCAGTCTGCCAACCATGGGATTTGAACCAGCGACCTTCCGATCACAGCTCAGTTTCATGCTGGTGTAAAAATCTCATCACTTGTGCAGTCCCTATATAATGTACTGTCAGCAAAGTCACCAATGCAGGTCCTGAGAAACAGTGAGATGGTTCTTCCTCACCAAGGACCAGGCTGCTGTTGTCCCAGGTCGAAGCGTGGCACTAATGTATCTTTCAATACTGAATATAATGACCACTATTCCAAATATCTCCTGTCCTGCTGATTTATAGCCTTTGCTCCTGAATATGTCACTCCTCACCTTAATCTCTTTGGGTGTTTTTTTGATCTAGCATTGCCTCCTTCCTCCCCATGGATTACTGTGGTCATTATGGCTGACTGAATGATGGATGATGGATGGCTGATGCATTCCTGTGTCGTTTCATTAGCTGTGGGTTTTGTCTCATCATCAGGCACGGTATGTTTTATTTTGTCTCTCTGATCATGAACGAACAGCTTTTTTATATAAGCCAGATGTCAGCGCGTGAAGGGACTAGCATTCTGTACAGGCTGTCTCACACCCTTGTGCTTTATGGAATAGGGTTCCGACCCATTGTGGCCCTGTGATGATGGGAATCCCAAACTTTATGCAGTTATAGAGTCCTAACCCTACCCCTAACTCCCTCCCCCCAGCAAACATTATCGTGGGGGACCACCGCAAGTGATAAGTTTTACTGGGCTTTGGGCAGCAAAAGGTTGGGAGCCACTACTGTGATGGTAGCTATGGTTAATGGGTGGTTGACTGAAGAATCAACAGTTTAAGAGAGGAAATCAGAATCAACAATTAAATAAAATCAAGAACCTGGACGGTGTTTCCATCCTCCAGCTTCTCCACGAGTTACAGAGGCAGACGGATAACTATAGACATCCCGTCAGACTCGGCAGAAACCTCACATCTTTCTCCACCAGTGCAGCCAGTAGGGGACCTTTCAGCAATGTAATCACCCTCTTCCAGATCACCTCTTGTCTACCTCCAGTTACGAGCATGGTATTCTTCACAAAGCGGCAACCTAGTGGAGTATTTCATTTATTTCAGTCAAGATCACTGGGTCCATCTTGGCATGAATAGACGTCAATAGGTTAAAGTCAATAGGTGGACAGGGCTAGTTAATAGAACTGTATGAATCAGTATAACATACCGTTTCCAATTACTTTTCAGTAATTAAATGCTTGGCAACATTTTCTGAATAAAAACTATACATTAATCAGAGTGCCAGAGTGCAGCAGTAATTGCATTTTCAGAGCAACCTTCTCAAAAAAATGAGTAATAAAGTGCAGCAGTTATTCAGTAACTGTGAGTACTGCTCAAATTGTTTCTGTAGCCATGCCAAATTTTTGCATTACCACTTCAGTCACATCCTTGGACAGGCAGAGGCCACCAGAGGGAGCCAATGAGCACCCAGAAACATCAGCCTTCTGGAAATTCCACCCCAGGACTCTACCCTTTGAAGAGGCCTGCAGAGAATCACTTGTGTTGATTCAATCCAACCCGCGTATCCTACTGGGTCGCGGGGGGTCCGGAGCCTATCCCGGAAGCAACGGGCACGAGGCAGGGAACAACCCTGGATGGGGGGGCCAGCCCATCGCAGATATATATATATATATATACACACACATACATACATACATACATATATATATATATGTGTATATATATATATATATCTATATAAAACCATAATTTTTAGGTATCACTTGTGGTACGAGTGTATTGTGTATTTTGCATTGCCTTTGATCCATTATTTTGGTATTGATCTTAATGCAAGGTAATTTTTTATTACTTGTAATACATCATTTTTAGAAGCAAACCTAAGTGTGCCTGTTTGTTCCTTCGAGAGCCCTATATCCCCCTCACATCATCTTAAAACAAAAGCTCTTTTACTGAGTATTCACAACTTTAGTGAATGCTCTTGTATTTTAAGGTGATTTCTGTTTTTTTTTTCTCTCCCTCTTGATTCTGGATTCTTGGGGACTTCATAGCTGATGGATTTAGGTCATTTTTTGAACTGCACAGTTTACCTTTATTTGATGTTGCATATGTGGCAATGCATTTAGCTTTGAAGACTTCGGAAGTCATTGATAACTGCATCCTTACTTATGGCACTGTGCGATTACCTTCCAAGTCTGTTGTCCTGCATAGGCTGAGGATCTTTTGCTGAAAGGTTCAGTCCATCACAAGATCTTATGTGGGAGATTTTAGGATCAGCCCATATGTCATCCCCTAGTGGTGGATTTTGGTTGTTAATTGTCTTAAATTATGGTTGGGTGTTTTCTGCACAAGCCTGAGCCACAACAGAGAAAAGGCAGAGGTGAAGAAAAACAGTTACCAGGAAACTATTCTTTGTGTATAGCAGAAACACTTTTGCCAGTTCATGAACTGCAATTGCAACAGAAACTAATTGTCCCTGCTTTCTCAAACATCTAAGTTACTTTGGATCAAAGCATATGTTACATAATAAATAAGAAAATTAAGTCTTGGGTTCAAAAAGTCAAGGCACTTCAGGGCGTATGGGCTTGTAGGTCCAAGACCCCTCAAGTACATTCCTACCTGTGCCAATGTTCAGGAGAGTTTATCTCCATCCTAGCACTTTGATTGTTCACCTGAGACCTGTAGATGGTTCCTAACTTAGTGTATTTTGGTGGTGGACTTTTCCATTTCTGGACTGTATGGCCAAAGGTGGCCTACATTATAATGCATCTAACCAGGAAGGTCCTGGGTTAAAAAACCACAATAGAGAAGCAGAGGTCTCTGGTCTGTCAGGACCATCCAGCCATTAGCAACCATTATGAATAACCTGTGATGCCATTTGTTCTGTCAATCAATTCAGCCATCTTCTAATCACAGGTTAATGATGTTCTGGAAAACATGCATGAATGATTTGTTTTTGTGTGACTTGATGATTACTATGTTATGAACTAGAGACTGGGTTAAGCAGAAGAGTTGACAGGGAACGAAGGTGATAAGATACTATAGCCCTTTGAAGCATCCAGTTGAAGAACCTTTGTTTTCTTCAGTCTATGTTTATTTATTAAAATTTTCCTTAAGGTGTCAGCCTTTTGCTTTGTTTGGGCCTGTTTACTACAGTTCAGACTTACGGTGTAATTACAGGCTGTAAATTGCACCAACACTGTGACTAGTTTTTGAGTTTTTCTGTCCTACCATCCCCAATTTGTCATGATATAATGGTGATTGAAAAGACACAAGTAGAGGATATTTGAAGTGCACACCGAATACCAAAAATCAGGCATTTCCCATGATCCTATGCAGTCCTATTATACATCATCTGAGACTAATGCCCAATATACTGCATATTAGCTGAAGGCCTTCTTCATATTCATTACTTCAGAAGAGCACTTTTCCTCTCAACCCCACCAGCCCATAATTATACAGTAATTAGTGTGTGTGTTGGCTCCCTTACATGGAAACAATGCAGAGGCTACCACTCAAAGACTATTAGACACCACCTTGGCCTCCAAGGCAGCCAATCGAGGAGACAGCCAGCCTTGATTGGCGTGTTTTTAAAGGTAGGATTAGATGCCTTGTCAGATCACATAAACATACACACGGCTGCCCCAATGCAGCCCCTCCCCCCTGCAATCCAAGGGACACCAACCAAATGGCTAACAAAAAGCTACACACGCTAAGAATGTCACGAGTATCTGCCCAGTCCTTCTATAGGAAAGCATTCTTGCAAATAAATAAAATTTGTAAACATCTAAGGAACAATATAATTGTTAAATATTTCAAATGTTGATTTTATTTTAGTAGTAAATCCATCCATCCATTTCCCAAGCTGCTTATCCTACTGGGTCGCGGGGGGTCCGGAGCCTATTGCGGAAGCAACGGGCACGAGGCAGGGAACAACTTTGTAGCCATGTGTGGGGCAGTGTGGGCAGTTTAGAACTCATCTGAGCAGATGGTTGCTGGTTCAAATCCTGTGGCTGAGCAAGGCCCTTAACCCCAATTGCTCCGGGGCTTGGCTGATCCTCCTCTCCTGATTCTTATTTGTAGATCAATTTGGACAAAAGCATCTGCAAAATAAACTAGAACAGTTTTTGATTTCTCCTGACAGCAGTATAAAAATTGCTGAGAGCTGTTTATCTACCTCATCCATCTGCCCCACTTGCAGCTTCATCAGGGGAATAGGTTACCTCAGGAAAGAAGATATCTGAAGGCTGTTGAAGACAACAATTATCTCCAGGGTAACCACATATTTATATGGGTGCCTGGGGGATGCGATTTTTCATAGAATATGCCTGTCTTGACTCATCCATCCTGAGTGCCTAAAACAGACACACCACCGCACCAAAGTTTCAATCCAATAAATGGATTTCTTTTGTGTTCTGCCAAGGATGCCAACGGTTTAGAACACGCCAACGGGTATGGAAGGTATTTGTGCTTGAGGAACCTGAAAATTTCCACACATTGAGGGCTCTAGGTATTATCTTAATTTCAATATGCCAAGTAACCCCTCACTGGGAATAGGATGACCCCCTAATCCATGTCAGGAGGGACACTATGAGCTAGAACAGGGTTTGTAAACTTCCATTTCAATTAAAAACCTGGATTTCACTTCAGCACTGAGTTCTTGTGTGCTGATTGGTCAATCTCCTACAATCATGAACGTTAATGTGAAACAGCTGGATGAGTCTTTCAATCAAGGAAACAAATCAGTAAAAGCACAAGAAGCATTGAACTAATTAGCCAAGCACAGGAGCCTTTCAGTTTGAAAGTAGTTTGTTAAACCTGAAGTAGCTCAAAGTGTCCTCCCTGACATGGATTAGGTGGTCACCATAACTGGAAAAAATTCATTGATTGTGTTCTGCTTTTGCCAAAACAATGCATTGTGTGTTAGTGGCTTGCATTAATCCAAAATGGGCAAATGAAACACACACATACATTGACATTAATGTGTGGTTACATTAATATGTGAGATATGTTTGTCACATTAGTATTGCCTATTCAGCAAAACCCCAGTGATGAATATCAGGCAACACTACTTGAGGGGAACAAAACATGTCACAGTACACTGTTACTTAATGTATTAATTAACCAGAAACTAAGTGTTAGTTACATACTGATCCTATGCTTGTTCATCAACGATAACGGTTCATATATTTCATGCAGTTAATGATTTGTACTTGAGTAGTAACTGAGTTACTAAGTTACTTGTACTCTCAAGTAAAGTGTTGCGTTTGAGGAATGGAAAGCCTTAAAATGTTGCCACTTCTAGGGCTCCATCATGGTGTTTATTATGCAGCAATTTAGCAGCATATATGAGCACGATTTTCTTTTGATTCCTCTAATAAGCATGTGTGTTTGCTGATGATAAGGGCAGCAGTAAAGTACAGGAGATGAGACTTTTAGACTTATGTTACAGCTTGTTTAGCGAAGAAAGTGAATGTCGTAACTTTAGGGTGAAACTTCTGGCAAATAGGTCATAGTTCTGAGCGAGCGATGACGTTGCAATGCCTCACCATTATAGCGGCTGGCTAAAGGGCTGTGAATGGGATCATGTCCCATTCGGAAGAGGGAAGACCGATGGACTAATGGGGACTCGGGGGAATGATGTGGGCAGCCCTGCATGGTGCTGATGCCCATTAACAGCTTCCTGCAGGATGGGGCTGTGATGCTCATCTCACTTATTTCACAATGCCAACAGCGCCTTCAGAAAAGGCTCTGACATTGTGGTCGTCATGTAGTGTAGATCATTGCTCATTTACTATGGGCTACTCTCTGTAGAATCGCCATTGTAAAAAACTAAATAGGTAATCTACTCATACTATACCATTATATTATACATATTTCTGGGTGTGTCACATCACGTGTCATTGGGCCAATGCCTAATCGTCCTTAACATTAAATCATGCTAGACTCTTCCTTCACATTTGTACCAATACGAATGCAATGAAAGGCATATTTGTTGTTCATATTAAGTTTTCTATGTACACTTTGGTGGAGCCAAACCAAGTCCTGACCTGAGCACCCTGTGGCAGATTTCAGAAACAGGCCCGGATTCATCCAATGGGAAGCAATTGGAGCAAATCAGTTGCGGCTAACAGCAAAATCACAAATTTAATGTTATGAGCTTCCCTCTTCCAGGCGCGTCTGCTTAGCTTTGGGTTGAGTCCCATGTGTCTCATGAGACACTCTCTCCTTCCAGTCATCTTTGCCTTCTGTTGCTGTGTTAGACTCTGCCATCTGCAGTACAAACACTCGCCGGTCTGGCATCCGTCTTACCGATTTAGCAGATGCCTTTATCCAAAGCAACGTACAAGTGAAGAAAATCTGGGGTCGCGGTTCCTGGAGCAGTTGAGTTTAAGGGCCTGGCTCAAAGACTTGTGATATGATTACTCTTCCAAGATTGAGATTTGCGCCCATAACCTATCGGACCCAGGAGCACCTCCATAACCCAGAGCTACACTCCGCCGAGGCGCCGCATAAATTATCAGTTACGAAAACTCATGCCCTGGGTGACGCAGCTCGTTTGCATTAGCGATGAGCAACAAATCAGATTGATCGGTGAAGGCCGGCAGCCGTCCCCTGAAGACTTACCCGGGAATTAAGAGCCATTTAATGCGCGTGTATAATCACCGTGTAAAACTGAATCATTTTTCTTCCTGCTTATTCCCCTCGGATTAATTAGCTTGTTGTGACAAGTGAGTGTTTAATTATGACAAATGGCGGATAATTGCTTGTAATGTGCCACAGTGCAAGTTTGCAGGCAAAGAACAAGGACTGAGACAAAACCAGGAACAGTACTGACAGAGATACAAATAAATTGCATTAAAAACTAGGCCTTATTTATCACCAATGTCCACTGGAAACCATGCATGCATGCCCACTTTATGAGTGTGGTGATGTTTTACATTAGATGGAATAACCCCATTCTCCTCTGTCTACTAATCGAGTTTGACATCTAATTGACCAATGAAAGTATGTTTTATGAAAACATCTATTTAACTAATATTTGTTTATATTTAACATATGTATTCTTGATGGTCAGTTACATGGAATACTTATTACTTATTGCATTAACATTGATAGCTACCGTAGCTAACATAATTCTGAATACAAAGCAAGATTAGTTTGTGACGTTTGCCTCACTGACAAGAAATTCACATCCAAGTGCATTAAAAAATACTAAACTGTTCACTGACAGCTGTGTCAAGGTTTCTATTTGTGGTGGTGAGGTTTTAGGTTTATTTTGTAAAGTAATTTGAGAAAATGGGCTTTTTCACACTCCTGAAATAATGGAGTTTTGGAGATGCGTGTCTGATATGTAGGAGGTACTGAAGCGAGGATAGTGACTCTATTCTGTGGGAGCTTTGGGCTTCTTTCCTGAACAACTGAAAAGTGAAGCTTCATGGTCACCAAAAATCCATCAGAACCAACCACTGTACCTGCCTTAGCTGCAGACAATAATAGTTTAATACTGAAGAACAGTATTCTCCCTCAGGTACTTTGAATATTCGGGATTATGCATCCATCCGACATAACTGCTGATCCAGTGCAGGGTGATGGTGAACCTGGAGCCAATCCCAGGAAATACCGGAGCCAATCCCAGGAAATACCGGACACAAGGCAGGGGGCACCGGGTCCAGATGCCAGTCCATTTCAGGACATGCTCAACAACACACTACGAACAATACAGGGATTCTCACTCCTGAAATAATGTGCATTGTGGGAGTGTGGGAGAGAATCCACAAAATCACAGGGGGGCGTAAATCTCCACACACGCACTCAGACGTGGGCATCAAATGCGCAGTCACGGCGGCTGCAGCGATACCCACCGAGCCGCTGCGCCACTGTTATCGATTATGAGCGAAAACAGCAGAGTAACACAGTGAACAGGATGACAGCCATTAGCGAGCTGAAGGGTGGATGCTCATTAGGTGGCCATATGTATACAGAAGGTGCTATTTCAGGGTCTTTCACAGAGCTCCGTTTCTGGAACATGAAAGCCTCTTCAGCACGGTGAGCAGTGCATTAATGAAGCCCCGCCCCTTACACTTTCTGGGTCAATCTATTTTAACAGAAAAGAACTGTCCTTAGACCGTAAAACTGCACTGAATATTCAGTGAGAGTCTCCAGCAAGATCTCTCAGATCTCACCAGAAAACCGGTTCCACGGATAGCCACCTACGCAAGACCGGAAGAGTTTGCATCTTCGTTTTTTTATAGCTTGCTTGGCTTGACACAGAACAGGTCAAAATCACCAAAAGACATTTTTCTACCCATTAAGACCTCAGACATCATCAGTAATACAGGTCATTTTGAAAATAAAGCCAGCAGTTATTTCCTGAAAAATGATTGCCATGAAATTGTATTTCACAATTTCTTTTTAACAGACATTTTGCTTAGGTTATATTTATATGATTCTGAATCATACATTTGGGTTGTTTTTTTCTTTCTTATGCAGTTATTACTGATGTTTCTCTGAGGCACACTGATGTAAAAACAATGTACTTCATTTTCAATATCCACTAAATTATAAAAAGAAAATTATATAAGCGATTTTAAATGCCATTTAAATGCCATAAATTGTGGTTCCAGGGGAGTCACAAAACAAAACACCATGAGTGAGATTTCCTGTATTATGTTCACCGCCTTTCGTTCCATTATTCTGCCTTCAAATCAAGGAATATTGGTTTAACTTTGCGACCCCCACCTGCATGTGTCTTGGCATACTGAGAGTGATACCCCCTCCCCTCCCCTACCAACCCAATCTAAATATAAACCCATCTTAATCCCTAAAGTGAGGTTAGGGGTGTACTGACAGAATTAATCATTCTGCCCTATTTATAATGTCACTGGCTGCTACAAAATAATAGAGAATATGAAAGGAGTAGAAGGAGAGGCGAGAGCCAAAAGTGATTCTTGGGTGGCACCACTCTAAGAAACACCTTTAGCTGATTCCTTGGCATCCTCAGAGCACAGAGTTGGCACAGTAAGTGGATGATGGTGACCACTGTCCAGATGCAGGTGAATGGTGCAGCTGAGCCATCGGGCTAAGTATGACAGCCCTGTATACAGTTAGACATGAGTACGAGCACGTCCAGTCACAGCCACTAGGTGGTGTACAGCTCTTGAAGATGGTGAGAAGCTAATATTGCTATTAACTTAAGCCCAGCTCATATCCCAGCAAAACCTTTTCAGTTCATGACGTTTATTATCTTTACGTTTTTTTCAGTGTCATACAAAAAAAAAAAAGGAACAGGACCCTTGACCACCAACCAACGTCCATCGATCAACTTTTAATGCATGATGAAGACAAAAAACTACATTGGCATATGTAAGAGACAAACACGTTCCTATTACACATGATCCACTGGACAGTCCCTTGTTAGTTACAAAGGAAAACACTACGTTAAACGCTCCCATTCTGAATCCTCAGCGTCCTATCGCTCTCTGCTACCTCCACATGACAAAGGAGATGCACTGCATGCTGTAAGCCACGTCAGAATGCATAATTGAAAACAATAGCCTCTGTAAACTCCTTTTCTTTGTTCATCAATAAAAGAATACAAAAAAAAGTTTGTTCGACATAGCGTCAAATGTATTAAAATAGAACTGTATAGTGCACAGTTTCTTCCGGAGAGTTCTGAAGGCGGGAGGGGGTCTGAGACCTGGCTCGGACCTGGCTGATGAGGAAGGGTATGTTCCCACGGCAACATAGAACATAGACCCGATTCTCTGTGTCACTGTTTGCGCCGCCCCCCCCAGCTCGCTGATGGGCCCAACTCCTCACCTTGTCTTATTCCTACAATGGCCCTATTTATTGAACCTACTTGACACCCCCTCCGCTGTCAGATGGGAGTGCTGGCTCTGCCTGCCCCCTGGGGGATTTCCTCCAGCTCACTCTACACGTGGGAACCCCCCGGGGGTGCAGTAACGTCAACTTCCTGTCTGCGCGAGTGACTCTGGGGATTCTGCCCTATCCTGTGGCACTTAAACAAGGACGGGGCTCATCAACCAAATGCGTATCTGACAAAAAACGTACATCGCCTACTGACTCTATCGGCTTGTTCAGAAAAGCAACTGAAGGTAAGCCGTCATGGTAATTATTAGGTAAGCTCATTTATCATCATCATCGTTTAATAAATCAAACCAGAAATAAACAGGAGCAAAAGATGTGATGTGTAATTTGCTGCCTTCCCTGGAAGACTGAGGAGTTTGACTTCTTCCTTCGTGTATTCAGTAACTCCTTTGTGACAGTACCTCTCTCCAGGCAAGTCTGCGCTTCAGGTCACTGTGCAGATGTTTTGTCAGAATCAAACACCAGTGCCAACGTTTTAAAAGCTCTCATTGCCGCACACTCCAAAATTGGGAGGCATCCATATTTTTTTGTACAAATTACAGTTTTGGAAAGACAGTCCTTGATAACAAATGGGAATGGGAAAGTTTCTGGAAAATACTGGCAAGCAGCTGACTTCAGCAGATGGTGACACGCGCTTCCTGGTGCAATTTCTGTCTCAGACAAAGTCGGTAATGGGGCAGCGGCTCCAAGCTCCGTTGGCGAATTCAGTGTTACCCATCAGCCACTGTTCTGAACAATCAACGCATCTGAGACGTGGATGATTAGCTGGGCGTGGTTTCGAAATAAAGGAATATGAATGAGCTGTGACCTGTGGATGGACGTTATCTAACTGATATGCTTTCGTTAAAGTTCAGACAAAGAACTTTTTAACAAAACTGGCTCTTCTCCTTTTGGGGTTGATATCTGTTATTTTCGTAATCGCTTATAGATTCCTAGAATTATTTGTGCGGAATCTTGGACATTTTTTAAAATTTTGTTTTTTTTTTTCATGAAAATATTTTTTAAAAATCAATATTAATAAATAAAAATCGAGCAGCTCTGTTGTCAGATATTTGCCATCCTAGCAATATTACGATAAAGGCTTTCAGACCCAAATACATCCTCTGCAAGGCTGTGGGGTCCCTTCTGGCCTCCCAAACACACATCAAGACCATAGAAGTTGATAAGCATCCAAAAATTGTCCTCTTCTGATTGTAAATTCCAGAATGTCTCCATGGACGAGCGTAAAGGAACAGAAAAAAAAAAAAAAATATGGGAGATTTCCTGGAAAGGTGTCTTACTTCATCTGCAGGCGCGCATTAATTTGTACCGTCGAGTACCAGCGGTAAAATGTCAAGTTGTACAAAATGCCACAAGAAAAATAAGCTTAGCGCTGAAGGGAAAACAGGCAGGGGGAACAAAATGAAGAAAAAATAAGGTCTAGAAAAGGAATTCCCAGTATAAAAACTAGGTTTTTTGGCATATTTTCCATACTGGTCAACAAAACAGAGACACTGGAATGACAGTGAAACCACATGACGGACATATACACGAATGGCAAGTAAAGCGTCGTCTTCCAAAGATGCTCGGAAAACCGGAACGGTCTGTAGAGGCCAAGCCACTTCCGAACACTAAAAAATAAATAAATAAATAAATAAATAAATAAATGGATGAATGAAATGAAAATTTGGGGGGGGGGGTGGGCTTGTGAAGACACTCAACCTCTGTACAAAACACGCCCTCCGAAGCACCCCTACGTGATATCAAGAACTTTGAAAATATTCTGATTTCCCCCCCCCATAGAAATGCTAAATTCTGTAGACTTCTGAAACACTTATTGATCTCAAGATCTCGAACCTGTTAATACTGAAGTTAATTCTCTGCTTTGTTTGAAGGCTCTTAAATTCGTACATACACGTGAAAAATGTCCTTGTCCCTCTTTCACCTGAATTAATGTAGCGACTGGTCATTCAGCACAGAATGGGAACAAGCATCTATTCAGACACACGGACGTACAGTCGAGATCCGCTGTATGTTTTCATTGCTTATTAGTAACTACTACAAGTTTCTAGTGACGTCGCTTCCCCCCACCCATGTTCAGAATAATTATTACTGTTTACAAAACGTTTTGGCTGCACAGAGTGTTTCATATATATCTGTGACAGGCATCGTTTCATCCATTTTATATCTGTAAATACATTAAGGCCAAGAACAGTAATAAATAAAAACAATAAGTTAAAAAAATCTCCTAAGCACTGAAGGCGTTGGGTTTAAAAAAATACTCATGGCTAACCATGTGCGGGATATCACTTGCCACGGTGCTCTCTCTTCATATAAACAGTGTTGGCTGAATGTTTTCCTTCGTTGATGAAGGGGACTTGACGGCGTCTTGAGCGCTTAAAAGCAAAAGTTTAATACTGGACAATTACCAATGTGTCGCCAGCAAACTTGGCAAGTCGTGACTGGGGTTGAAGAGCAGGTGAGCGGCTAAGATATGGTTAGCAGGCATATGGCAGCTCAGTTGTTGGCCTGACTCTGGGACACACTCTTCTGATGCAGCACACTGGGCCCACTAGGGGGTGCTGTAGCTGTGCCGGATGGTTTAATCCAGGGCAGTGACAGCAGCGGTGCCTCTGTGGTGGTGGTGGCTGTCATGGTGAGCTGGATCATCTGGTCTCTCTGGATGAGTCGGATCAAAGACTTCAGGCGATCCAAGGATGCCTGGGTCTCCTTCTGCTGGTCCAACAAGCTGCTCTTGCGATCCATGCATTCCTGAAGGAGCAGAATAGCAGAGGGATGGGACTCAGTACAAGATGAGAGCCTCAACTGCTGATCTTCCTTTTGCTTCTACTGCTACAGAAAACAGTACGGACTTCAGATGAGTGCAAGGCCGCAATAAATCATGAGTTCATCCAAAACGGGATTGGCGTGATATATATGTCTATTGGGCGTAGACATGCAGGACGATCAGGGTGGAAAGCATGGCACTCTGGGAATTAGACGTACTCTAGGTAATGCAGAGGCGCTGAGGTTGAATTTGTAAGTCTTTCACTGCAAGTGTTATGAGGGTGGAGCGTGCAGTTTGAGGGGGCGGTGATGAGGGTGTGTGGGGGTGGAGCGTGCCATCTGAGTGGGTGGAGATGAGGGTGTGAAGCATGTGCCTCACCATGACAGACTGGCTGAGCTGCTGGTCCCTTTCCTCCAGGAATGCACACTCCCTCTTCAGCTCGCTGTTCCTCCGTATCAGCTTTCTCTTCTCCTCTTCCCTCGCTGCAGACAAAGTGCATCAGGGTCAGTCTGCCTTTGACTCACGCTTGGCCACACTACGCTAAATACAGCTAATTGTACCCCTTCACCTCCATCTCTATGCTCTCTGCCCAGGGGTGTTTTACGGCAACTTTTTTGCTTAATAAGTTAGTTTTTTTGCTTAATAATAATGTTAATAATAACAAATATTATTACGCTGAGGTCACCTTAATTTCTCAGTGACCTAAAAAGATGCTCCAACTCCAGGCTTGACTCATCATATTTTTATCGGCCGGCTTACCTGTTTTGTGCATTATATAAGACTGGACAAAGTTCTGTTGCCACGACATGTTATCTTTGTTTAGTACCTGAAAATGGGTAAAAAAACACATGGTCAAAGATGGACTTAAGCTTGGACTTAACGCCTAACTTAAAACACTGGATAACCCAGTCACAAAGATAAACTTTGTGTTCATCGCTGGAAAACAGGCTTGGCAAGGACGCACCTTCTTCTGACACTTGGGGCACACCCAAAACCCTTTGGGGGGTGTCTTCAGGGGCGGCTGCAGACAGTCGGGGTGGTAGGAGCGGGGGCAGCTGTGACAGGGCTGCAGCTCCCCGTCCTCTTTGCACACGGTGCAGTGCTCGTCACGCACCAAGCCCTCCTGTCCACACACACACACAGGAAGACCCATCACCATCTACACAGGTACAGCTGAGAGCGCCTGTCTCCATGGAAACAGCATTCCGCAAAAACCTCGGCTCGTTAAAATCAAAGGTCACGCTGTGTATGAACTACGGCCTTGCACAGCGCGAGCGGAGTCGCCGGAATGAAATCGTTCCTGTTGCTCCATAAGGTCAAAAGGCTGCTTCCAAATTAAAAACCGACGCTTGTTCATCTTCTCATTCTTTTCGGGACTTTAGAGCACATTCTACTTATTAGCTAACCTTACTGCATACACTTATACTTAAAAGTACTATTACTTTCTGGTTGAATTTTGACGGAGGTCATAGCAAAAGGAGGAAGGTGCAGCTGGTAAGGTGTTTGTCACACTGGCCCTGATGACATCACGTCAATCATGTGACCACAAACTGGCAACTACTCCCTGAACCTGTACTGGCTTTTTAGACAAATTTAAAGGCTTCTTGTGAAATGTCCATTTATAAATCTCGAGAAAAGGTCAATAACCAATAGTCTGGTGGTTTATGAATTTAGAAGGAGCCAATAGCATATTTCGCAGGAAACTGGCTTGGATGATAACATTGTAGTGCTGGTCTACTTCTCCCTCCAACACATCTTCTGCACAAATGAAAGACGGAGTGACGGAGGTTACAGTGAGGCCTCCCAAGAACAAATCGCTATCCTCGTAACGCCTTTTCTCCGCCAGGATATTCAGGAGGCCGTGGCAGACTGCAGCTGAGACTGCGAGATTTCAAGAACGAGAGTCTTTCTGAGAGGGCGGAAAACACGTAATTACAGCATTTCACCGAGATACATGGTGTCGGAACTGACATTAGCGGATCCGAAATAGCTAGACGCCAGGTCAGGACCCCCGCGGCAGGGAATGACTGCTAAGGCTGCTGGGAAAGTAACATAAAAGGCCCAATTGAATGCCCTGCTGTCATACTCTGTTCTAAATCGTTGCTGTTCCTGCTAAGTACTATTCGCATGGCCTTATCAGAGCCAGAGCCTCGTGCCCGCTACACTGTCTCCTGCCCAGGGCACCTTTACATTCAATCCATCCAAAAGCATGAAAACTTGGGCAGAGTTTGGGAATGGTCTCCTTAATTGTTCCTTATTTTCTATATACCTGTTTAAAATCACTTTGTATCCATCAGAGTAAAAATGAGTACATATACATCAAATACAGAATTGCTAAACTGATTATTCATCGTATGACTTTTACATCACTCAAATGTTTAAAATATGGTATAAAGGAAATGAACGACAAAAAAAAATGCCAGTGTAGCCTTCAGGCACTCCCTCCCCTCCCCCCCCCCCCCAACCTCAACACCAAAACCAGCTCATAACTGGTTAGCACATACCTTCCAGATCAGATCCTCTGTGTCTAGCATGTGGATGGGGGGCAGAGAACAAGTTAGTAGCAAGCAATACATTCAGATGGGGGGGGGGGTTGCAGCAAGTTATGCGGGAGCCTGTGCATTAGCTCTGGATTTGTGAAGCGTGGCGTCCGGGTAAGAGAGACAAGCACTCTCCAGTTGTAATGAATGTCAATGATGCGGGCATGCCTGACTGGCATAAATAACCTGTACGTTACACCACTGCGCCCTTAATGAATTTATTAAGGCTGTCCCGTGTGTGCACACAAAGGAGGCAGGGGCTATCTAAAATCTCAGCATGGGGTTATTTGGAACTGCTGGCGGGAAGCGATTCGGGCTGGCTGACACGAAGGGAAGCGACTGCGAGGAAAATAGCTATGAGCCATGCAGGGGATTTCATCTGAGGTTAATAATGCAGTCGGCGAAATGGGCGCACATGACTGGTACGAAGAGAAGAGGCGATCGCAATTACCTCCAGCAGACAGGAAGAGGGGGCTGTTCATATAACTGGACCCATGGCGTTTACGCTGAAAAATAAGTTAGAAGAATTGCATCTTGTGCAAGAATTGCAGCATATTGCTCAAACGTCATAGACAGTCAAAGAAAATGTGTAAATGATCTTCGTGTTGGTGTTAAACTATGATATAATGTCCGTCAAAGTGTATCAGCTTAGCCATTTCAGAACCTCTGCTAAAATCAGCTCAGTATTTGCAGCGACCAAAAAGTACATCCATGTACTTATTGACTCGTCCGCTACCCCACCTTGTCGAACTAATCAATACCTCATTGACTTATTTAATTAGTTAAGTTAATTGAGCTGGTGGTGAAATTTAACAAACACATGGAATGGCTGGGGTACCCCTGAGGAGAGGTTTGGGAACTGAAGCGATGTTCATCTAGCCGTCAGGTATTTGAAACTTTCTGGAGAATTGAAGAAATTTTCATTTTATCTTTTATTGTGTTACTGTTAATTTACATATGCTCTAATGTTATATTGTGTTTTGTTTTTGAGCAAATTACTACAAAGACAAATAGCCTTAATTATTTTCTCTGACTGCTTATGACCTATGCACAGTACTCTACATAGATCAGCATAATGAAGGTTTGAAATCATGTTGATGTCCCATTTTATCATCAGCAGTAACAGTTCCATACCACAAACCTTGGGACAGGCTATTTACATCCTCAATAAAGTTGACTCCTTCGGCCTAGATGTCATGGGCAGACAGGTGAATTTCCCATAATGCACCTGGTTCAGCAGCACCCTCACCTCTGGCTCAAACAGGCTACTGTAGGCTGGGTTGGCTGTGCTTCTCCTCTTCCTCTCCTGCCTCCTGCTCTGGATCTCTGTCAAAGCATGCGGGAATGATTAAGATGACCAAGGAGCATAACAGGCTGCCTGTCAGCCATGATCTTACATAGGGTGTGCATCACCATGACCTAAACACTACATCTGAACTGGCACATAAATAATGGCATGAATGCAGTTGGCTAACTACTTGCAGCAGAAATGCTCACCTTCCAAGTGCTCCGTCGTGACTAATCCCAACGCCACCATAAAGGCTGTTTTCTGTGGGAACGGGATGTAAATTACTACTGGTTTAGGTTAAACACACACAAAGAAGCTGAATACATGATGCACTTTAAACACCTCGTCAAGGACCCAGATGTAGCCGACCAGAACCCGTTTAACTGAACCCAAACTGCTCTGGAAAAATATCCAGCTGTATAAATATGGAGAAAATTGTTTGGATCAGGTGGGTCAGTTTAGGGGTCATATTTGGACATATTTACTGAATGAGAATATCCATCTTTTGGACTAATCCTCTTCAGGGTCATGGGGGGCCCAGAGTCTATGGGCACAAGGCAGGGAACAACCCAGGATGGTACCAACCCATCGCGGGGCACACTAGCACACCATTCACATCTAACAATTAACCTCAGCATGTTCTCTGGCTATGGGGAGGGAAACTGGAGTACCCGGAGGAAACCCCACAACAACTCAGGGAGAACATGTAAACTCCACACACAGAACCCTGGTGGAGACTTGAACCCAGAGCCTAGAACCCAGAACTCCTGAAGGAGAGTGTGTGCGGGAAAAATGCATTTAGCAGACTTTCTTCGAGGTAGATCAGCTTTCAGTGAGCTAAACAAGGATTTAAACTGGCTAAACTGGGATTAGCTAGCTGGATAAAGGGAACGGCCAAGTAATGCAGAGAGGATGAGGCAGCAATGTCCAGCTATTCAGTCAGTACTACAGCAACAGATGCCAGCTTGTTATGCTCCAGTTAGAGCAGAATATGACTGCAGTGCTCTGAAGAGGTGAAGACATCTGTGTAAAACACTTATGGCATGTTTCACAATGATGGTCTTAGAAGAGAGTATAATAGTGTGTGTGTGTGTGTGTGTGTGTGTGTGTGTGTGTGGTGGGGGGCAACTTAATGATAATTTAAATACAAAGGTCTGTTTACTGGGTGATGAAATATTGGGGGCAGCACGTCCCCCCCCACCCCACCCCTGGTTCTGACACCCCTGTGGTCTCTTGTATATTAACAGACACAGGGAGATGAAATCCAAGAACAGTGATAATGTCGTGGTTTTGGATTTGGGTTTTGATGCTAAAGAGAGCCGCCACAGTGAAAGCATCCACACAAGGTAACTTTAAAGCTGCAAAGTGATGCAAGGCACTCTGGGTAATGATCTTGCTCTTGGCAACAGTGGAGCGCCATTAAGCTATTTGCTTTAGCCTGACGGACAAATCCGGATAATCATATCAAGCTGATACGTCGCAGCCAACTTTCTGTGTCAATAAGCCCGAGTAGGGAAACCCTTCTTGGGTCAGAACCAAGGTCCGGCCAGCGGCTAGTCCGGTTAGCTCACCTCGGGATGTTCCTCGCTCTTGTTTTTAGCGGGAGCAGAGGGGGCTGACGGAGACATGGATGAGAGCGAGGACGAGGGTGTGGACGGGGACTTGGACGCGGAATCCTGGGTTGGGCTGTCTGCCTGTGGGCTCGGCGAGTTCTGGGACGCGCTGGGGGCCTGGGGCTGGATTACTATCACCTGGGAGCACAGTACCACATGCAAGGCTAAGCTCATTAATCCTGACGAGCAGCTTCCGTAATTAGACATGTCTGAAAATATACACAACACTAAGCTTAAACAGAACATTTGCAAAACATCTAATTCCATACTGAATCACATATTGATGCTTTAAATAATAATATTAAATGTGAAATGGATAACTACATCAGCTCATTAAGAGTAATTTAATCACTGTTAAAGCAAAAGACTAATAAACATAAAAATTTAAAGGCAAGTCAGTCTGGGTTTATTTATGTATTGACCAATCAACAGCAAATGGTTTGGCATTAAGGCAGCCAATGAGAATCCGGGGGCGGGGCCAGTGGCTGACCTTACTATCGGAACTGAAGAGCAGTGGCTGAACTTTCACAGCCTCGGTGACCGTGGACACGGAAGAGCCACAGGTGCCGCTGGGTGAGGCGGAGATGATGGCGTAGGCCACGCCAGCTCCAGGCGTGGGTGGGGAGGGCGAGGCCTGCCCGTTGGGTAGCTGCACGGGGCTCAGGGTGCTGTTGGCACTGGGCAGGGCTGGGCCGGGCCCCCGGCTTTTGGGACTCACCACAGTGGTGGCCCTCTGCAGGCTGGGTGGCTGACTGGACTGCTGCTCCTGGCAGGGACTCTGGGGGAGACTGTCGGGGATCATGGTCTTTGGCCTAACCTGCAGGTAGCGGGAGAGCGGCACAGAGGCCTGGCCTTTTAACACAGAAGCACAAGAACATTCCAGAAGCTAAAGATGCTTCTTCTTATTAGCCATTGCTGTTCGTACACAAAATCCAGCTCACACCAGCCAAACTCTACTCTCATTTTACACACCTTATATCTAGATTGTGCTGTTTACACTGGTACACACTGCCCCCATGTGGTCCGCTGATTAAATACACAGTATAACTGAGGTCTTTAAAGAAGTATTCTGCAAGCATAATTTAAAGCATAATCCAGGATCTTCATCCAGGAAGCAGCTAATTCTTGGGCAAGGCAACACCAACTGGAGAATCTGTCTTTGGCTGACCCTAATCCATTACACATAAAAAATTTATACTCATGGTTTTATTTTTGGACTAAGTTACAAGATGAGACTCAGGCCCAAAGGTTTACAGGGTTAAATAGTTTTAGTTATATCAATGTAGGGATGAAGTAAAACGTACTGGCATCATGAAGGTTTGTACAAGAATGTAACCGGTCTCAAATTAACCGGCACGGGATATATAACGCTAAGAGGGGCTGTTTTTACTCAAGCGTCCCGTACAACTCCTTGGTGTGACGTTTCTTCTGTGAGAACACATGCTTCCAAGCATCCGAGTCAGGGATGTAGCCACATAGTAAAAAGACAGGTTTGAATACCCCCCCTCCTCCCAAAAATATCCTGAACCCCCGCCAGCCCACCTCTGCCCCCTTGAGGGGTTGCAGGCAGCCGACCGCTCACCTGAGGTAGCGTGTTGGATGCCTGTCCCGCCAGCCGATGCAGGGAGCTGACCTGAGGGACCTTGATGGGCACGGCGGTGAGGGCTCCCAGCATCTGCGGACAAAACCGACGGTTTACTTAAGCTCATT
Organism: Hippopotamyrus pictus; assembly: GCA_026781145.1. Taxonomy (NCBI): domain Eukaryota; kingdom Metazoa; phylum Chordata; class Actinopteri; order Osteoglossiformes; family Mormyridae; genus Hippopotamyrus; species Hippopotamyrus pictus. Next base: position 28,148,856 of record JAODLC010000065.1, on the reverse strand, counting down.
GTGGGTCAAGCACTTCAGACAAGGGCATGGAGGCTAGGTTACCTACTGCTGGAAATGCTCACTATACTGCAAGGGCAGGAAGGCTAGATTACCTACTGCTGGAAACGCTCACTGTACTCCAAGGGCAGGAAGGATAGGTTACCTACTGCTGGAAATGCTCACTATACTGCAAGGGCAGGAAGAATAGGTTACCTACTGCTGGAAATACTCACTATACTGCAAGGGCAGAAAGGCTAGATTACCTACTGCTGGAAACGCTCACTATACTCCAAGGACACAGAGGCTAGGTTATCTACTGCTGGAAACGCTCACTATACTCCAAGGGCAGGAAGGATAGGTTACCTACTGTTGGAAATGCTCACTATACTGCAAGGGCAGGAAGGCTAGATTACCTACTGCTGGAAACGCTCACTATACTCCAAGGACACGGAGGTTAGGTTACCTACTGCTGGAAACGCTCACTATACTCCAAGGACACGGAGGCTAGGTTACCTGCTGCTAGAAATGCTCACTATACTCCAAGGGCAGGAAGGCTAGCTTACCTGCTGCTGGAAACGCTCACTATACTCCAAGAACATGGAGGCTAGGTTACCTGCTGCTGGAAATGCTCACTATACTCCAAGGGCAGGAAGGCTAGCTTACCTACTGCTGGAAATGCTCGCTATACTACAAGCACCAAAACCACACTAAATACTTTCCTATACTACATAAATCTACCGTACACGCTGTAGGATGTGGGCCATCATCCATCCATCCATCCATCCATTCTCTGTAACCCCTTATCGTATTGAAGGTCGCAAGGAGTTTGATGCCTATTCTGGAGGCTTCGGGGACAAGGCAGGGAATAACCCAGGATGGGGCGCCAACTTATAAACACAAAATATGAATGCCTAGAAAAAAACAGGTACAATACTGTGCATTAGAACAAATGCAAATTAACAGTAATACAGTGAACACTAACATTATTTCTATCCTCCAAAAAGTTACTTATATCTTGTTGGATGAATAGATGAACACCGCTTCAGCTCCCAAACATCTCCTCAGGTTTAGTTAAATATCTCAATGAAGTATTGATTAACCAAAATATGGTATGCTAATGGTTAAGTTAATAAATACACAGGTATACTGGATAGTTACTATAAATAATTTAGATTTTGAATTGGCCAAGTTAAAACACTTGTTAGAAATAAAATCATAATTTTACACCAAAATGAAGATCATTTAAATATCACTTCCTTTCACTGCCTTTTTTGCAGTACTGTGTATCAAAACATTTTACATTTTTTAACATAAAATGCTGTTAGCAGTAGTATTATTTTGCTGTATATAAACCCATCTAAGTTTGAAAACAAGGCACGATTCAGTATCGCATATATCACAGTATTAAGTCACACATGACAGAAAGGATTCTGTACTATCATGCTAATGGAAGTCTGTATGGCTGTTTCAGGAGGGTGTGGTATCCTTATCTGTGCATTTCAACCCATTTACAGAGATTACATTTGTCACAGGGGAACATACTCTGCTCTGGCTGGTCACATGACAGGGAAGCAGTTGTACTGAGCCGGATCCGGCCGAGTCAAGCAACAGGGGCGGGATCAAGGTGATAAATCTGAGGGGCGTGGCCATAAAAACCGCATGTGCTTCCTCCATATCTCAGAGATCATACATGCCAAATGCTAGGGCTCTTCCCAGCATCAAACTTTTAATGTTGCTCTTCAAAAGTAGATAAGAGAACTACTTCTCAACTTCTTACCAGGGGGTTCCGATAGAAGAGAACGACGAACAGGAAAAACTACTGAAACAGACAGAAGGACTGGGCTGGGTGATTTTAAAAAATCCCCTCCGCCCCCCCCCCCCCAAATTCATAATGCCATTTCTCTTAATATGTTGAGCTTCACAGCCTGTCAAGCCCCTAACCTTCTCCATTTCATTTTTTATCTTGCCTAAACCGTGCTCTCTGCAAATGGAAATTCAGCAGGTCTGTGCCAACCTGTGCGAGATGTTTCGCATATCCCGCAAAATATCTGCCCGTTTTGAAATCCTTCAGCTTAATGCTTCTGCTGACATTCAAGACTTAATGTCATGTCACCTCAGGTGAAAATACAATGTTTACCATTGATCTCATAAGAATTTATTCTCATCAGCTTGGACAGTAACCCAAATGAATCTGATTACCCAGATGACATGCATGTTATGGCTCCCAATTTAGTCTTCCTGCCTGCTTGAGAGCACTTTGTAAACACCATGTCATCATCAAGACTGTGTAAACATGGCAAGGGGGCCTCTGAGGAGGGAACAACCCATTTGCTCATAAGTGCAGACTTCTGACGCCTCTGAAAGCTGTCTGCAAGCTGTCTGCAAAGCTGTCTTGCAATGTTCTGATTGGACATCCCAGGGATACTGGACTTATTATTGGTCTATTTCGGCACCTGATCTTTTCTAGGTGGACCGGTCATTGGGCGTTCTGTTGGAGTCCTGCTAGAGTCCTGCTTCCCAGCACACTGGTGCTCCTTATCCAAAAACAGCCAAAGGTAAGGTAAAACGGAATCCCCTGGGAATTTGCAAAGTGGGTCAAGTCTCACAAACCGAAGTGGGCCTCCTCCTCACGTGTTTGACTGACGTTTTTGTCTCTGAATTCTTTGAGACAGACTTAGCCACATAGCTGCGAGGCTCAGAGACTTCCTGTGGTTTGAAGACAAAGTCGCAATGGAAAAGATATGAAAGAAACCCTGAGAAGTGTGATGGATGAAAAGTTCTGTGAAGCAAACAATATTTTAGATATTTCTGTTTCTGACTAAGCACCGAAGGAACTGTGACAACTCATAATCTACACTCTTATTGTGTTTCTTCAAACATTTTATATTCTTCAATTAACTAGAGCATGCTGAAAACAGTCTCAACGTGAAAATAAAAACAACTGGACAACTTCCTTGCTCCACATTTGTCCCTCCTCAAAAACACTGTCATGAAACCTCATGAACACTGACCTGGACATGCTTCTGCACATAAATAATAAATAAAGCGAAAGGGAGAGTTTGAATTTCTCCTATTTAAAGTCGGACCCGAAACAACAGATATTTCTGTGTGAAGACCTTGATTTTACTGTGAGATGGTAAGGGGGGCTGCAAAGACCCGTTTCCATGGCAACTGCTGAGATAAATTTCTGGAACTGTGAAGTGTTTTTTTTCTTCTTCTTTCCAATGCTCCTCTATCGGATCCTAGTCGCCATCACTTAGGTTCACTTGAAAGAGAGGGGGTAACTCTGGAGATGCTGTTCTATATGCGCCCCCCATGCACGCGACCACATGCTGGCCGCTGATCTGAAACGCGCATATAACTCATACCACTTTGCCCCACCAGTCATCATCAACACGGGATGCAGCCACATGCAGCCAGGCTATTTACAGGCAGCATAGATCCCCATCCCTAGAGACCTGTTACTCGAAGCCCTCTGCGATGTCTGAGGACGAATGCTGAACATGGTGAATGGGATGTACACTCTCCCCCAGCCCAATTTACAGGCCGCGGGGGGCAGTTTGGCAGAAATACTGGACAGAGGAACCCCAAACGCACTATAGTGTTGTCTTGGGCTATGATGTATTTTAGCTGTCTGCAGTTATTTGCATAAATACGATCAAAACAATAATACAGACGCTTTACTTACGAACGAGATACGCTCTGAACGGCCGTTCGTAACTTGAAATGTTCGTAAGTCGTTATTCGACATCATTTTAAGGGTATTCAAATCGACATGCATGAGTAAGTATGTGTCATGCCCTGCTCGTGCCTATCTTCCTGTGTGCCATGCCCCCCTCGCTAGCTAGTGTGGAATCCCCGTGTCATCAGCTGTTTTCTAGTCGTGTTAATTAGTCTTGTGTATTTAACTCGGTGTTAGAGTATGTTTCCTGAGTCCGGTCATTCTGTCATGCATTCGGCGCAGGGAAGCAGCATAGAAGCCGGCGGAATCAGGTGAACACGGGGTTTATTTCAGGGGAAACACACTCGGGAACATGAAAACGACATCAAGATGTTAATGACCGGACTGGGGAAACATACTCTAATGCGGACTTAAATACACAGCAACAATCAACATGATTTGAAACAGCTGGTAACACGGGGATTCCACATGAGGTAAATGAGGGGGTATGGCACACGGAAAGCTCGGACAACCGGGGCATGACAGTATGATATAAAGTCAATACATGTTTTCTTATCCTAAAACACATTACTAATGATACATAAAACAAAAATGGATAATGGATGCACAGAATATTTCGCAATAAAAACAAAGTAAACTTTGATCCCGAGAGCACGTCTTACCGATACACAAGTACAAAGAACTGTGATGCTGGGAGTACGCACGCTACGCTGCTGCGCGGTGGGAGTAGCAGTCAGGATTCATACTAGGCGGATTTGGCACACAGAACAAACTTTGATGTTACGGACAGGAAAACGGGAGCCTAACGAACGCAATTTGGACTTACTGGTCTTCGTTTGTATGTCTGAAAGTTTGAAAGTTGAAGGTTCGTAAGTAGAGGAGCGTCTGTAGTTTCATACTATGAAAACTTTAAATCTTTAAAGCAACTAAATTAACACCATAAACATACTCTACACCCTTTAGAAAAACATCATACTCCAAACCCTTTAGAAACATGCCATATTCCATACCCGTCAGAAACATACAGTAGCATAGTGAAAAACCTTCAGAACTATATCAGATCATATCAAAAGCTTTCAGAACCATACCCTACACAAAACTTTTCAGAACCATAGGGCTCAAACCCCTTCAAAACCATGCAACATTCAAAACCTTCAGAACCATATCGGATCATAACAAAAACCGTACCACATTCAGTCAATTTTAGAACATATCAAACTCAACAGGTTACTCAGGGCTCAATCTCAGCAGTCGAATCAATATGTATCCAGTAACATTACAGGAATATTTAACTACTCCAGAACATATTAAACCTAGTGTCATGAATATAGATGCATGTATCATATAGCTACCCTTGGATATTTTTAGGAACATGAATGAAACAAAGGGTAGTTACATCATGCCCCATCTCCCATCTATGCGGGCAAGTTCTCTTCCTGGAGACACATTATTTCACCACTATAATTCCACTATGGGTACAACCATGTCAGACATTTAACAGTGTTAATTAGTGTTAATTGGTACTGGTAATATGTTCACTGCCTTTATTTGCATGCTTGATTTCAGCATTTAATTTCCAAAGGAAATGCGATTATTTTTCGGTTTACAAACTCATTCCTTCAAACCTTGGGAACAGGTATTGCTAAAAATAAAAATACTGTCTAATACATGCATATGTATATATTAGATTAAAGAGAAAAAACAAATGAATACTTAATCTGGATGTTGCTTCCCCAGAGTGTCCAGGCTAGTTAATCATTATGTGGATTTTCAGCATTTAGTTGTAAGTCTAATTATAAAAACCTTGACCTTTATGTGAGCATATTTATACAGTACTGCTTATCATACTTATCCTATTGAATAAAAAACCCATATGACCTTTTTAGGCTGAACTGCGTCCATTTTAATTACTTCCAAACTGCTTCTAATGAGGCATTTCTGACTTACTTCTCATCCCATTCGGCTGTAATTCATTTCTGTCATTTCTTGGGTGAAACGAGATGAAAATGGTGGAGAAAACTGAAATGATGGGATTGAGTGCTGCTGGCGGAATGAAGGACAGTTCGGGGACACCAGCTCCAATAATAATCAAAAACAAACATTTGCTTATTTTTTGCCAGTGAGACCCATAACAAAGCAGATTTAAACCCCCCCAAACACACCGGAGAGTTTCCATAGGCTGTCAGTCAGTACAGCTTCCGCATGTTCACTCCTGGTTCGGTTTGTATTACAGTAATACAGTATAGTGTTTTTTTTTGGGGTTAATCATGATATTTTGGGTATACCAGGATATTTTGTGTATACTGTAGTATTTTCACTTGCCGAAATTTATCATCCCCTTTCCCCCAAAATAAATCAACAGGATTTCATAATGCCGGAATAGTGTTGATTTTTAAACTATTGTCAAAACACCATACACCACGGTATAATGTTTAGATGGTATGACAGTAAGAAGAAATAGATACCCAAGCCTAGTTCACACTCCTCTGGATCACACCGACGGTAAGCAGCATGCAGACCATGGATGCAGTACAGGCGGCTAACAGCAGGAGGCCACGTGGAGCGTTTGAGCGTCTAATTCACATGGAAAAACAATCCCTTTAAAGAATGACTTCTACCACTGCAGTCGCTCTTCCTTTGGCTCTTCAAAGCTGTGGTGAGACGAGTACCGTTTCTAACAAGCTTTATTTCCTCGACTCTTCCGCATTTTTTTAATGAGGCTCCTTTTCCTCTGAATATTATGGCATGACACATTTAAACAGGAAGCCTTTAAATATTTTTTAACATATTTTATGACTTTCTAAAATAAAGTTACCTTCACCTTTTCTGAATAAACATTTAAATATTAAAATTATGATATTATTATTTTTTTTGTATTTCTAATGACTGACATTCCATCCGTGGTGTCGGTTTTAACCAGTTTTCTAGAAGGAAACCAAAGCAGTCAAATTCTCCTTCTGCCACCAGGGGGCAGTGTGAGTGACAGGTCTCACCAGTAGCAAAAGCATAAACCCAGCCCCTCTCAGCCGCACCTATCCCCTAATAAAAACCCTGCATAAATGCACAACGTGAGCCAGTGAAATGCAATAGGTCACCTGCTGAACACAGCTGCCCTGCAGGGCGCCTGCATGCTGAAATAAAAGCGGCAAACTTCAGCGTCCGACATTCTCACCTTAAAGAGACACACACCTATTCCAGGCCTCGTCATGCATTGCGCTTCATAATGCCTCGGCCTCCCTTATTTAGGCTCTCCATCAACGGTAATCTAACCCCCCCCCCCCACACACACCCCAGTAAGTAAAATTCTCCAGCAGATAGAACGGACAGAAGTAAAAACAAAGTAAAAACTGATCACCGTCGTCCTCCATAAACATGCACATAAGTGCAAAGCAGGAATAAATGCTTATGATTTGAAGTACAAGTGATATATACAGACATTCACTCTCAGAGGGACATGGTGTATATATTGGATGATGTTTGAAAGACAACCCCCCACCCACCACAGAACCCCCCCACCTAGGCATGGCTCAGGGCATGGTGCCCGTCTAATTCATTTACTGCTAGTGGAGCAATTTGGCACACAGGCAAGGGGTCATGCCGCCCGGACTGCCCCCCCCCCCAAACTGTGCCCTACGTTCCGCTGTTTCAGCTCCTAACTAGAATGGCTTTCCACGAACTTGAGGCTCGAGTTCTGGGGGTATGGAAACCATCTGAGTTTACAGGCATCTGAGGCTATGGTTTAATAATAAAAGGGTCGGATAAACACTCGGCATGATATAGCATAAATTGCTGTTTTAACTAGATCAAGAAGTCTTCCCAGAACTAGCAATGCCCAGCCACATGGGGGCGCCATCAGAAAGAATGCCTCCATTTCATGCTGTTGAGTCTCACTGTGTTTCTGCTGCTGAAAAGGTTCCCACTACAGCTATAGTAGGCGGAGATGTTTACACTCGACATCTCAAAGCCTCTCAAGCGACTGGAGGTTACGCTGCACATGACCCTGCCGACTGAAAGCATACAACATCAATATGCTTGGACTGTGCGGGCATCATGCGTGAGGCGTCAATGGTTTTCCTGGCTCGAGGTCAAGGTTCGATTTTGTTTGTAGCTAAAGGGCGATAAAAACGTTTCGCTGCAGCAGTCGACCTGAAGGATGACAAGCGAACTCATAAACTTATCTGGCATGCATCCGCACACTAACGGGCGCGTGACTATTGGAGAACCTGATCCAATCAGTGCAGCCAATTGCCCGCCTTATAATTGGTGCCAGGTGTTTGAGAAGGCCGTTTTCCTCTCCGCTCGAGCGAAATGACCCCTTTTTTGTTCCCTCCACTCTTCGATTCCCCATTTTGATTGGCCTTTGTCGGGGAGGAGACAATGGGCGCTGGTGGGGCGTGTTCTGCCACTTGCCAGAAGCTGAGGAAGGATAGCTCAATGACAGGCATCTCTTCTCTCCCTAGGCCATTCACCCCCCCCCCCCCCCCACTCCACTGCCAAACAATAAGAAGGCAAAAGCAGTAAAACAATCGAGGGTCCTGCTCTGACTTGGGCACAATGGCTCAGGAAGGGAGGGAGAGGAGATATTTGCTGAGGGTAGCAATGAGGCAGATGGAGGAGAGAGAGCGAGAGAGAGAGAGAGAGAGAGAGAGAGAGAGAGAGAGAACTTCATTTCCCCTCACAGAGACACAGTAGCACAAGGTTTACATGCTCGTCAGCCCGACAGAACCAAGAGCTTTTTGCTTTCAATTATAGAGATGAATACAGTGCATGTGGATGAAACGGAGGGCCTGACTGACTGCACTGAAGCCGATATCCAAAGTACAACAGTCACATGACAGCCAAATAAGTCCTCAACCCTTTGCTCTATGATGTACCACTTCTTGTAGCCAATTGAATGACTTTTTATGAACTGTAGGACTTTTTTTCTAGGAATATAAACTTTTTCAGAAACTTGGTTTCAATGTTACATATTGGACTCAAAAGCCTCTATAAATGAAGGTTATCAACAACAAGGAAGCAACATACTGAAAGTATTAAGAGCATAAATTAAGTTTTATTTGCAGAAATCTGTTTTAAAACATTATAGACGCCAAACTATACCATTTCCTGGCATGAGTGCCTATTCATATATTCACTCAGATTCATTAGGAGATTCGTAAGAGCTGCCACCACACCTTCCTCCAGGCGGAGAAGTGATGACCTGCACCATTGAACATCGGCCATTAAACCGCTTTACAGCACTGCTGCAAAGTGTTCAGCTGAGCCCGTGGTGACACTACCTGTGAGCGAGGCAGCTCCGTGACTCTTCTGCCCGCGGAACCGCTGCCGGCCACCTTGCCCGCTGCCGGGAGGCTGACCGGAGTCGTCTGCAGCGGCTCAGAGCTTGCCGCCTTTTGTCCGTTGATGCGTGCGGTCACCATGGAGATGGGAGGCTTCGCCGGCACCACGGAGATGGCTATGCTCTGGTTCGGGGGCTTGATGAGGGAGAGGGGCTTGGCGTTCCCCACAGGACACCCTCTCACAGCCAGCTTCTGTCAAGGAGAGATAAAGCGCACAGGGAAAGGAGGCGGGGTTAGACAAGGAGCACTGACACTCCCGTGCATGTTTAACGCTGGTCGGCCACTGGAATGCAAATTGCAAGAAAAACCACAAAATATCGATTCGGGGGCATTTCAAAGGTCACCCTGTAGAACCTCTGTTTTAAACACCACTGCAGTTCACAGAGGTTGTGTGGGCGGCACTATTAACTGTTTTTAATCATCTCAGCAGGAGCAGCATTCAGGCCGAAAGGCTTAATTGATGAATGATACGGCCCGCTACAACCACCCCGACCAAAGACCTCCCCCTCTGCTGCCACCCCTCAATCTCTCTACTTCCATCTGAGGATTTCAGACAGGACTCAAAACGATGGTAACAGTACCGTTATTTATGCTGCTAACAAAATTAGCACTGCGTTGATAGTCCATGGAGTTTCCTTGTGTTTATGCCCACGTATCAGCAAAGCTAATGAATAAAACTTTTTCTCTTTTACTTCATCCAATCTGTCCCTATTGCTGACGCAGCTGTCGCAGGCGCTGACCTCCATACTGATTAATTACGCACTTTTAAACTGTTCATTTTGCAACATGGAAATAATTAAATGTAGATAAACCGCTATGTGGGGTCTGAATTAACCCCAGATAGAGATGGACAGGGCCCTTGCGTGTGTAGCCTCGCTCAGCTTCCCAGAATATCACCCACCCCCGCCCCTTAAATGAGCTCCTCTGCTCTCATCTAACTTTGCCTTTCTTTGCAGGAACGCCCGATTCTGACCCTTCCTCTTCCCCAACGCCACGGGAATGCTGGCTATGGAAAGCAGACTCTCTAAATATTTCATATCCTATCCCACTGACCTTTTTTTACACACGATGCCTTTCATCACCTTCCAAGATAAGCTTAAGATCGAGCAGGGGGCTGGAGGATGGGCTGAGGGAGGGGGAATTGAATCTTCATCTCCTACACGTGTACAGATGAGTGAGGCATTTCTTTCACCCACATCTACAGAGAGCGCCGGTACTCGACAAAAGTGCTGCTGGTGAGGTTAGGTCCAAATAAAGCGGGTGAAATTCTCTAAAACTTGGCACCCCACAAGACAAGCAGCTTTAGAGCGCTTTCCATAAAAAAGAAACCAAATCAGTGCTGGGTAATGTGATTTTTATATAGAGTATTTTCTATTCCACACAAATTTTGCCCATCCAGCATCTCTATTAGAAATGCGATGGAGGTTCTTTGGGGGGGGGGGCAGCACATAAAACTGAATGCAATTTGATTCACAACAGCTGTATTGAAGACATTTTTGCAGAAAGCCTACGGGGGTGGGTCTGGGCTGCAGATGCCTACCCCGCAGAACTTGGAGAGCCAACAGATATCCAGGCAGAACCTGAGCAGATGCCTGCCACAGAGCTGAAAGGGGAGGGGGGCGTGTGTTGGTTTGAGATTAATTTAGGGGCTGTGGCCTGGGACAATGCAGCTTTAATCCACCGTGGGGACCCACTGCGAGCCTCCTAAGGAAGGGACGCGGAGCCCTCGCACATCAACTGGGGGGGGCACATTCAAGGAGTGGCTGTGAAAAGATGTCGAGTTGGTGGGGGGCTGGTGGGAGCCTCTTTTTTGTTTTCTGAAGGGTACGTCTCCGTGGAAACTAAATTTTAGCTTTTTGTGACGATCCACTCAAGTCAGCTGGATATCCCAGCCACCCACCCCCCCACCAGGAAACAGGACAAAAACACGGTGCAGCTCCCCCCAGCCCCCATCTCAGAACAACCTTGAGCAATATGAACATTTCTTTTCAATAGATTACCTGCAAGGGAGCACAGACTTTTCCAGCTAAATTTTTCCCATGAACCATAACAAATCATTCCTTTCACCATCGATCCTTACAGTCTAGCACCAATTAATCTCCACGCAAAACCCTCCTCATCCCTCTAGCCAATTATAAACAAAAAAATGAACAAACTACAATCTCATTTTGTAGACGACTGGATCAAAAGCACCATCCACTATTAGAGTGCTGGAAAGCAAGCGAGAGTGGGGGGGGGGGGGGGATTGTTAATTAACTCTGGGTTTAGTTTATCCCAGGAGGCAATGAACTTCAGGTTTACAGGTGAAAACCAGGGCACGAAAAAGGCGAGCTGACTACACTTCTGAGAATGTCTCTCCAGCGTGAGACGAGAGGCTTTTGTAATGACCTGCACGCTGGCTTCTCTCCTTCTCGCTTTCACTCCACAGGGAATGACTGGTGGGGGGGGGGGGGCTCTCTCTCACCCCCCCCACCCATTTGTTATGTATTGCCCCACAGCGCCTGTGGGGGTCTTATTGTTTTCGGGGGATTCATGTAATCCACACTCAAGCCAGCATCTGGGACCAAGCCGACCCCCGACCAATCCAGGCGTTCCTTCGATGAGGTCAAAGGTCACCTATTAAGTACCCTGAGCTGGGGGGTGGATGGGCCTTCTATCTGACACGAAAAAGCAGCAGCAGCCTTTGAGAGCCATACAAGATTCCCTGGGAAGGATGCTGGTTTGCTGGCCTAACCCTAACCCTAACCCTAACCCTGAGCAGAAAGCACTGATGCTGAAGAAATCCTGAAACTTCTTTCTCGTAATGTACTATATTGTAATATTATGCTCTTATACTAGCACTTCTGATTAAACTGCACCCACCGTTCACCCCTTCGCTGTGACTGGTGGAATGATCGCTCACAAGGTGCTTTGAGATGGCCTCATATCTCACAGAAGAACCTTGAGATTTAACTGCCGGTTTATGGGTTATTAAGAGCAGTAGTGTGTGTTTTTCACGGCGACGAAGGCCACGTGGAAAAAAAAAACACACACACACATCACCAATAATTACCATGTGGCGCAGCTGTAATTCTTCCCAATGCAAATACAGAGAATTTGCATGCATAAATTAAATCAAAGTGCCAACATTCTGCTAGTGAGTGTAACATTAGCATGGCTGGCTGCGGCAGTCTACGTTTACAAACCTTTTTAACTTTCTTATGCTCGGAATCCAAATCGTAGCTTTTCTTTTATATTAACTACAAAGTGACTTTGAAAACTACAGAAAGCTTAATGGAATCTCATTATTTTCTAAGACGCTCTTCATTTCCTGGCAATTTTTGACATACCCAAGAATTCACATTAGCTTAAGACAAAGGTGCCCCATCGTCGCTAACGACACTGGGACGCAGATTTGAGGGAGAAACTTAGAGTCCTTTTTTTAAAGGCTGGAGCTCCGCTGAGTCTGATCCATCATTCCAAAAAGGCGGATCTCGGTAAAACTTGACGGTCGTCACGGTGGAGATGGCTGTGAGGGCCGGTCTCTACCCAGTCCTCTACGGCCCTGTCATTGCGGTGATAAGCAGAGACAAGCAAGCGAATGGAGCGGGCGACTATTGTTGCTTTCAACAGAAGCTGTTATCAAGGAGCTCTCAACGGCAGCAGGGGGTGAGACATGGAGGCAAATGGAGGGGCAGTAATTCCCAGCCCAAAACGCTCTGCCGAAGATGTATCACTCCATCCAGGTTCTTGCCAAAAAACACCTGCGACCCCGTTAGTAACGAATCCCATTGGTTCGTCACTGTCTGCCCCATTTACGTTTCCGCTGTCGCACGCGGTGTGAGTTTTTTTCTCGAATCCGCGGGGATGACGTCAGATCTCTGCTAGCTGCAACAATCCGCCACCTACTGACTTCAAGCTCAGTGCACCGTCAGACCTGAGAATGACCCGAATCAGGTAAGTCACGTGCGTCTGCTTCCGACAGGGACTGGTGGGAAATCGCAGTGAGGTGTGCAAGGGGGGACAGAGTAGTGCAATGAACTTGGGCAGGGGTCCCATCAACGAGTAGGGATGATTCACCCCCTCCCCAGGACCCTACTGGAGAGGCAGTGTTACCCCTTCTGACCAAAGTCTCAGGGGCTGATCGAGGCTTGACTCATGACCAACGCCACCCTCAGTCCGTGGAGGAATGCCCGTGGTCATGAAGCTTGCAGCACACAGATCCCCAGCCCTGATGAATTCCACCCTGTTCCCCAACTGCTTTTAGCATCAAGCTGATCTAAAAACTATGATCTGGGACCTACTGGACTATTCTGATCTGGGATCAGATTAAGTCAGTGTTAAAATTATCCAGCAACCACAATCATGTGACTCAGGTGGGGGGAAGGAGTATTTATTATCTAAAGCTTATCTTATGTGGGGATGAGACTGGGAGGAAGATTGTCAGCACATGGAACAAGAAGAGGGCATGGGTGTATACAGAGGCAGGGCCAAAGGCTCAGCTGAAAGCTGATTGGCCCCCAGAGTGCCCCTTCCCCTATCACTCACCAATTCATAACATGTCATTGGCTCATAATAAGGTTGTACGCTCTGTATGAATTATATCCTCTCTTTTGCCCCGCACCTTAAAAAATTCTAGAATTACTCATGGAAGTGGGCCTCTACAAGGTAGGTGAGCTGGGCATCATGGGCTGGGCACGTTTATATTAATCTCATGTGATCGGTAACAAAGTGCATCTAATTTTTCCTCACCGCAGGATGCCCCACCCACGACTACATCGGGGTTAACAGTCCTCACTAGTCCTTACCTTTCCCACATTCAAGGATCTGAAATGATTGGGCTCTTTAAGGCCTTGTGTGAGGGGATTCCAGCAGACTCTGTCCTGCAGGGTCATGCAGCACCGTCAACCAATTTAGCTACAGCTACAAACACAGCACCAGCTATAACCCTAAACCTATTAAATTTATCATTGGATGTTTTGTTCCAGCAGGTCTTTTCTAGCAGGTTCTCGGACTGTCATTCCCTATTTCCCCAAAAAACGCAAATTGTCTGGTGAACCTTTCATTTGACACTTTAAACGTGGCAAAATTAAATTCCCCGATTTCCTCCTGGAAAAAACGATTCGACAACACAGCTGACGTCCGTCATGCAGTCTATGGAAAAAAAAATAAATCAATTTAAATGCAAATCACACGACCAGGGTCTCTTTTTCCTGATGTGTGGATTGTTCCCGTTGTATTCGGGGATGCTGGGAAAGCAGACGGGACAAAAAATACACAGACGCAAATGAGCAGACTGCTCCGACACCCCCATGCGGAAGTCCTGTGGCCTTTCCCGCTCACGTTTGACGAAGGCCTCTTCTTGAGACGGTCCCATTTGAAAATTAGCTATCAGTAAAAGAGGCGGAAAATCCTGCCAGATTCCTGCTCTCTTTTTTTAAAGCTAAACACAGACCGGCAAATTTAAAAGCACTTAAAAGAGACCACGGCACGGCGCTCCGCATGACTAATCCCCCGCATAAGCACACGGAGTGAAAATTTCTGCAAACGATATAATTAGCATATTTTCTTACAGAATGCATTCAGGGGGGAAAAGCGAATGAAAATGGGCATGGAAACGGCCTTATCTTCTCCGCGAGTTATTGTTATTGTTTCCATTCTTCCGCAAAAACACGGCAACAAACAAATAAAGCAAATCTCCACGTTTAAACATGCACGTGAGTGGCAGTCGCCTATTAGAAGATGGCTGGATCGCAAAGATTACGTGGCAGCCAGCTGAATCCAAATGAGTACACACACACACGCACACACACACAGTGCAAATAAGAAGTTTTCCAGGGCCGATAAAAACAGAAATAACAAACATTGCAAAAGAGCAAAATGGAAGCCTTAAATCTGTTGGAGACTTTAACTGCATTCTCAACAGCCACCTCTCCCTGATCCAGCAGGACCCAGGCGTTCGGGTAACGGGTGGGTGGCCTGTTGGATCCGCTCGTGTCAGTCATCCTCTTTTTCATCTTTCCTTTCTTTTTTCTGCATTTCTCCCTCCTGCACTGTTGTGGCTGAGGCCACGGAAACTCGAAGAAACACACTAAAAGCTCTCCAACTCCTAGATTTGCATTTTCTCTCCTCAGCTTAATTAAAGGTCTCACCTCTATTTATTTCACTGGAGGAAAAAAAATGATTGCTTAAAAGTCTAATAATAAATAATTACCTGAATAAATCTGTGGCTCTGTTAACTCTTTGATGAATTCAGTGGACGAATGTGAGAAGTGTGACAACAACCCCCCCCAATGCCTGGCACTCAGCATCTGGGGTCAGTAGTGGACACTTCTAATAAAAGGCTGATTTACTTCATGTGTTATTCCTAGGGGCCAATGTGCCACCTGTGACTCCGGGGGAGTCGACTGTGGGGACAAGCAACCCCGCCCCACATTTACCAGTAGGCCAAGCAGTCTCATTCGTGGCGTTGAGCTGAAGAACAAGCCCATTTAATCAAACAGCAGCCAGAGGGAAAAAGCCACATGTGATTTAAACAGTTTATTTTTTAACAGAAATGTTCTTTAAAAAATATGTCGCGTATTTAAAAATGAATTGACGCGTGTCTGTTTCTGCGTAGTTATTGCAATGTACAGAAAGTCGAAGAGCAATAACTCCCTAACACTCCGGCTGACTCTCACTCGCCACGATTAACGTCAGCTGGCACGGCGCCCTCCCGCCTTCCCGGATTCCTCCGCAAATTAAACCGCGGATAACAAATGCCTTTGCCGCGGGAACTCAGTCCACAGAATGGCGAACCCTTAGCGACATGAACCTCGGGCAGAAACGGACCTGGACAGAAACTAGGCGACTCCCAGCCCTCCCTGGCCAACGAGATCTCACCCGTGCTTCCGAGGGCTACCGATCATGTGACCTCGCAGGCGTCACAAGAAGTGACCGGTTCCGTTCCGACTTCCGCCATCAGCATGTGGCTGTGATAGACTGCCGCAGTCCCGCTGTCCTTCTCAAGCTACGAGTCAGAGCGACGCTACGATGATCCATTCATCATCTGTACCTTGTTTAGTTAAGACCGACCCCAGTGGTTTCTGATGGCGACAGCCCCACAGACTGGAAAAGCAAACCTCTCATATTGGAATCGAGCAATAAAGCTGGTTTGAAGCGGTAAACGAAGGTGCCGGCCCCAATAATCTAGAAAGGCCTGGAGCGGGACTACATCCGATCACTGTCTGCTGAAGGGGTCTATGGGCCGTATGGGTCTGAGCTGTTATGAGATGGTATGGCAGCTTAGTCAGACAGACGCAGCCCCCAAAAAGCAATAAATAAGCAAATTGTGACGACGTCAGTGAGAGGCTCCTTCATAAAATGCCAAGAAATGTAATTAGATCATCCGAATGCTTAAAAATTCTCCACCTCCGAGAAGCGGACGGCCAGCGGAAGAGTGGAGATGGACGGCCAGCGGATGAGTGTAGATGAGGGTGCCACGGTCTGGTCACACGCAGGTGACGGACAGCAAGAAATAAAGTCCCTGATAGGACGGAGACTCCCGGGGGGTTGGTGAGGCCCGGATGCCACCCATGCCTATCCCGTTCGGACTCTGGGTCAGCTCCCTCCCGCTTGGCGTCTGACACCTCCCCCCCCAAACAAAACAGAGGGGAGATGGTGGGAGGGGAGGAACTGGCAAGGTTGAGGGGGGGGGGGTAAGCACAGGAGGCGGAGTGTGTGAATGTGCATGTGTGTGTGTGTTTTTGTGTGTGTGTGTGTACGTTAGGTTTATATTACACTGTGAAATGGCCCGCACAATGTGATAAAAACCTGTTATTTTGACATTGTGGAGAGGCCCCCACAAAGATCAGTGAATGTACTCAAAAAATGAAAAATGTCAAAAGACATTTTTAAATATAATTTAAAACAGATTAAAAACCTCTGTGTGTGTGTGTGCGCGCGTGTGTGTGTGCGTGTGTGTGTAAGTGTGTGTGTGCGTGCGTGTGTGTGTCGTAGGAATCATGGGGACTGGCCTAGAGCAGTAACCAAAGACAGATAAAGTGACAAAGAATGAACCATGAAAACGAAACAAATTAAAGGTACCATAGAATGCATTTATTATGTTTCAAATTATTCTCTGGTGTCTACACAGAAGATATGTGAACTTGGTTTGGTCAAATAATGTCCAGAAATGGTTTTACAGGCCCATCTACAACCCTATAACTTGGCCCTAGGAAGGCTTTTCTCCCTTATTTGGTGGACTTATTAATATGTTCATGAGCTCTGCTATGATTGGCTGATTTACAGTGAGGCACTGCGATGACTCACACAGAACCAATTTGCTGCACGTAACTAATAGTCAGCCTAGACACAACATTAACATAATCATATGTTTTCATCATAGCAACATGAACCTCTGAAATTTTTCTCACATGCAACAAATGATTTTACAATGCTACTGTAGCTTTGTCATGCAAGTTTTATCAAAAACTCCAAACAGCAAGCTGAGCAGCTTGTAAATGTGTTGTTTGTAATGAATGTGGAGTTTTTTTTACTGCAGTATGAATTCGGTATTTGTTTAGCTAACCAAAGCATACGGGAAATACAGAAGACTCTTGTCAGTGTCAGTATCACAGACTTCGTAATGTTGTTTATTATCCCCTTGCTAAACTGGGATAGGTTTTCCTAAAAGCATAGCTGCTAACAACATAATTAGCAACTTACATAGTTAGAATCATGCAACGGATCCAACTACATAAGTTGCTCAGAGGAACCTTTAGGAAACGTACCCCTTACCGTTAAAGATGAACATTAACCATGCCTGTTGACAGCTCGGTTTTTTGGGAAGGTTATAAAAAGTCCTGACTTCCCCATCACGGTCTCGAACGGCACACTTATGTGACCTAGACGGCACAGTCTAGGAATTTCGAAACAGCCTGTTCACTTCATTCTCTTACATGTTCAAAAATTATACTTGAAAGCGGGCACAACGGTGTTTGAGACTGATGATATGTCATTTCCATGCACCAAACTCTTATTTTTAAACTATGCCGAGTTAAAACGATTTTCATTCTGTGTCAGATACCGGCAGCAGGCTCACGCGAAACGCCTATTTGGAAATGCACTGTGGGAGATCCCCCCCCAATTTACGGGGCCGGCCTCGCCGCCATTGGCCGTAACCGCAAGTGACCCTCAGCCGGAGGTGAGCTGGTGCTTTATCAATAAATGGCCACTGAGGGGCTATAACCACGGACACGCACTTCACGGTCCATCAGTAACGAATAAACGAGCGAGGAGAACGGATATGAAAACGTAATTAAAAGGGCAGTCACGGCAATTACGCTCCCTGGTGTTTATCTTGGTGAGCCGTGGTGGTGGGGCAGCGCGAGGGGGCGATGAATAGCCACATAAATATATAAATAAACAGAATGCGACGCATGCTTGCCTAGCACCACTCGAGCGAACAATGCCGCCGTTTGTCCAGGCGCAGGCCGCAAGTAATTTATGCAAATAGTACCGATTGTGAAAACAAATCAGGGGGCCTGCGACTCTCCCCCCAGACTGTGTCCCCCCCCCCACCTCTGTCAGGTGCGCTGGTATAGGCCATAATACATGTAAAATGACATGCTTTGTATCTGTGGAATTTGCAAAAAGCCAGAAAATCTCCTTAAAATTCCTGCCAATTTCATTACCAAGGTATCCCGTTATGTGTTTGTATGCATATAAACTTGTCCGTCAAAAGCATAGTTACAACTAGCCATACGGCCCCCAGCACACCCTGGACGAGCCTAGCATAAGTGACAGGGAGGTTATAACCGCCTGAGGACCTTACAGCCCCCTGCACGCCCTGGACGAGCCTAGCATAAGTGACAGGGAGGTTATAACCGCCCAAGGGCCCTTACGGCCCCCAGCACGCCCCAAACGAGCTTAGCATCGGTGATAGGGAGGTTATAACCGCCCAAGGGCCCTTACGGCCCCCAGCACGCCCCGTACGGGCTTAGCATCGGTGATAGGGAGAGTGTAACCAGCCATGGGTGTCAGAGCCGTCAGTCACATGACCTGCCCTGCCTCCCAGTGATCGACACCGACCGTCACGGAGGCGGCAAAGACAGTGAGGCATGGTCTAAAGCGGCATGACCCCTGCTGGTTAGGTCGTCATCCATGGCTTCATGACTTGGCATGAAAGCTAATTATATTGCCGGTAATGGAGGCTGACAGGACAGATTTAAAAGCACTGTCTTTCTTCCTGCACAGTTTTAGCTCAACCTGGGAATCGCTTTCAATTAGATCCAGTAGTCAACCTTTTAACTCAAAGGGTCATACCAGGATGGGTTGTGGGTGTGCGCACAGTGTGACAGAACAGGGAGTAGTGCTGACCCACTATTGTGTGGGGGCCATAGAGAAGAGGGAGCAGGGACGAACTATTACTGGATGGGGGGGGGGCATGAGATACAGGGAACATAAAATGTTGAGGAGCAACTATGAAAGGATTTCTAAGTACCATTGGAAAGGCTTTAGGTGAAGTGTCTGACCACTTTTCTCCCCAGTATGGTGTCTTGTAAGGACAAACAGAACAAACCACACATCTCAATGGCCACTTCAGTTCTAGATAGTGAACTTTATATAAAGCTGATAGAAGGTTTTATTTCGAGTTCATGATGATGGCTCACACAGACATAGCTGCTCCATTTTAAACAGAACCACTTTGGGAACTGTTTTTTTTCCCCCTCATGGGGGGTCAGCTGGGGATTGGCCCGCAACCAGGAGGTCACACCGTCAAGCGCCCCTCGCGTCGCGTGAGAAATGTGATCCCTGTGGCTTAAAGGGCTCCGCAGCTACCAGAGAGCTGATTATCCTCCAGGTCGTTAATATGTTAATTCGAGCTGCTGGCTCATCCTGTTTTTCTTGGGAAGCGTTAATGTTGTGCATGAGCCCGTCAGCCTGTTGAAATTATCACCCAGGGGGCTAAAAGGCGACCATCTTCTGTTCGGCCGTCGTTCCAACGCAGCCAAAATTGTGCCGGTCACATGACGCTCCCAGGTTTTGGATACGAGGAAAGGGGCAGGAAAATGGCTAACTGAATCTGGCACTGAAGGTCCCATTACTGGCTCCTTCCGTTACGGCCTGCACGCAGCAGATGCGGCAAGAGCGACTACCGGAGAAAATAAGAGGGGAAAAGGGATCGAAAGGCGTAGCAGCAGAAATGCAGGACCATGGGCTGGCGGGATTAATAGCCCCGCGCTCGTTCGGGCACATGAGAAAAATGGCCTTTTCTCTTACTGCCTCCGTGACACCATTTTGAAAACAAATTTACGTTTTCTCTGATTTTCTACGGTCAGAAAGTTTCCCTGCCAAATTTCAAAAGGAAAATGAGAAACAGCCCTGGCTATCATCCAAATAACTCTTAAAAACGAGCTTAACCAGTGTTTTTACTTAAAAAATCAGTGTTTTTACTTTACTTAATTCTGCCACCAGAATAGTAATATTACAAGTTGTAATATGGCCATGTGGTGACACTGCACAGTGCCGTGACCTCATACCTCCTGGGTCAGGGGTTTCAAACCCAAGCCCAGTCGGTGTGAGGAGACTGCGTGCTCTCTCCCTGTGCGTGTGGGTTTCCTACTGGCACTCTGGCCAAAAACATTAGGTGAACTGATCTCTTTAACTTGCCCTTAATTTCTGCTTCTGTGAGTCCTGAGGGGAAAAATAGACTGGCATCCAGCCCAGGGTGTCCCCTGCCTTATGCCCTGTGCTTCTTGGGACTGGCTCCAGGCTCAAAGCGACCTTACACTGGGTATGATGTTACAGGAAATGGACGCCCTTTGTCATGGCAATAAAAGCTATTAACTGTATATAAATTGTGTAAAACTCTATAAAATTCCAAAGCATCCACATTCTGGAATCACAATGGATGCCTTCAAAAAGCACACAATAGGGATAAATGAGCCATGATGTAACAATTATCCACGATAACGCTGGCACTAGGTTTGGTGACATATAAAAAACCAGTATTTAAATTAGTTTGCTGCTGTAATCTGATTGCACCCCCCTGCCCCCCAAGGATTATGGCCGATCTGCATGAGGTTTGGATGATGAACGGTGCATGCAGAAGGTAAGACAAATATGACCGTGTAGTAGGACTTCATTTCAAATGCATTACCTCCCACACAGGGGGAATTTACTGCACTCGCACCAAGAGTTTCTTAATGACCTGAACTGGGAGAACAGAGCATATCGACTCAAAGGTCAATGTTTCGTAAAGCGCGTTTTTCTTTCCGTGTCTGAGTCCTTCATGCATACGCTTCCTGGCGGGCCTTGGCGGAGCTGGGACTCCACCAGGACCAGCTCAGAGAGACGCCCGAAGCTCCTTCCTCCACATCAAGGGCTTCGACCGTCACCACATTCCCGACAGGCCCAGGCCTCTCGATGAGCCTACTAGGATCAAGGAGGCTGTTAAAAGTTCTGTTCCCAGTGAGGCTTCACGCATTTCAGCCTGGTGCCTTCACTCTGGATGTTCTCCTTGAGTGACCAAGTAGGAGATAATGCACTAGCCAAGGTCTCCCTGTATATTTTAAACGCCATAGAGTTCAGATTCTTCATGCGTCGCACAGAGGAAGACCCCCCTCTGCCCGCAGAATCCCAGAAACAGAACCCAGGGCTCAGCCAGAGGCGGACGCTTACCCTTCCAAGATCACTGGTTGTGACACAAAGACACTGCTAGCCCTTTCATCACTCATAGTGGGTTTTAATTAAATGGAGTATTTTCAGAATGACCTGCTTCCCTCCATCAAAGGAAAATATATTCGCGTAACAGATGTAGAGTACGAGAAAGGTTATTAAATACTGACACTGGGCTTTATGCAGTATGTCAATGCTGCGGATTAAGTCGGCGATCACGCATTCTTTACAAGCTTTGAGAATTCCCATAAAACAGTGATTCAGTGACGCTCACATCTGTTGTGCCTACTGGGCTCTTCTGGGGTTCTCCTCACCGATCCAGGGGGCCCCGTAGAGACCCCCGTCCACCCAGTTCCCCACCATGCTGGGGGACAGCGTTTCACATGCCGTCTGAATCTCTTTTCTTTTGGGGGGGGGGCGGCAGGGGTACCTACGAACATTATAGGATGGATGGGAGGGGTAGCCCAAGATTTCAATACCTCAACACGATGGAGATGGTGAGAACCATGTCTGTGTGACGACTGACGTCGCTCTCGAATGACCTTCCAGGGTGTCATTCACCCAATTTACAGAGCGGAAGGTGTGGAAAATGGGCCGAGGGCTTTTTCCCATTTTCTCACGTAACCGCCACCTCCAGAAATATAGGAGTAAGGGAAAACGAACAAGTGAAAAAGTCATCTTACTCTTCTTTTAAAGCCACTGGCAATAATTAATCTTATAAATATTACCTGGAGATCTACACACTTATATGTTATTAGTATATACAAACAGTAGATGTACATAAGTGCATTCAGTTTAGCTTATTCGGTGTTGAAAAGGCTTAATTTCTGCAGACTTACTGAGGCAGTATGTGTCTGTATGGTGTTGGCTCAAAGGTGACGAGATTCTGGCGGTTTTGCAGGTGGATTTTGTTTAGAATCCAGGGGGCGCCACCGAGCCCAAAATCGAGAAGACGGGTGGATGTGTTTTTACCTCAGTGGACATGGCAGATGATTGTCTTTTGAGTCCTAACCGCTGAAACCATCTCTCAGGGCCATCGCTGGCCAAATTGCCATTTCATTATGGCACATGGACGCAATTTTCTTTGACACATGCAAGCCATATCTTACACAAATTACGTTCTACGTCCTAAAAAAACCCTTTCAGCTGGACAGCAAACAGCAGTTATAACACGCATAAATGCACACCGCGGTACAGTATCTGGGAACAAGGGAACCACTATTCTTTTGGAAACATCCAGATTTCTAAGAGCAAAATGACAGAATAGTGAGAATGTTTCATTTTCACTTAAAAAAGCTTTATCACAGAATTTTTCACATCCAGATCCAGCTAGTTCATGTTGTTATTCTTTTTTGTACAGGTTTTTCAAGTCCAAGCTCAGGTAATTTGGGAATAATGTGAGAATGGGTTTCTTATTGCAATATTAACCAAAGGTAGCACGTCTTTTAAAATAGTTATTTAGTGGCCCACCTGCCTCCTTTTGCTGAGACACAAAGACAGCATTCTCCACACAATGAATGTGACACAACATATTCCAAAATCAATCGCCGCCATTGCTTAGAACAGAGAACCCCTTAGTTAGTGCCTCTTCATTGGTGTCAGCTGACATTTTCATCCATGTTACGGTTTTATACCTTGGCCCTGTATTTCAGCTTGGTATTTACCCAGGCATTTAGCAGTCCTGACTCAAGGATCAACATCCTAGAAAAAGTAGTGGCAACCGGAATTTTTTAATATGATTTTCATCAGTCGGTGTTGGGGGGGGGGGGTGTCACAGCTCAATATACCAGTCTGGGGAGGACTCAGACTGTCATTGTGACTTTATTCTGAGTTCAGTCTAGTGACAGTCCTAGGAGATGTTTTTTTTACTTAGAATAGGAAGTACTGAAATGAGCAAATGCTCTCCCAACCTCATGTCCCAGCCAGCATTGGGGGCGTCCCACAGACAACTGCGTCTTCAGAATGATGTGCGGAGTTGCACGAGCTCCAGGTTTAAAAGTTAAATGCTTGGCAGACGTGTGTTTGCAGTAGCAAATCTGCAATCTGGACTTACTTAACAGACACTGAAATGCAATATTTCAGTTACTTACAAGAAAAATGAGACTTGTAACAGGCCATGTCATTTAATCTCTTTTCTGCAAAACCAAAGGCGCTGAATGCCTTTCTGCTGTGTTGTTACTGTGCTTTATTGTCATGTTACTATTTTGCAGTGTTGTTAATCTTCTGTATATGAGTCTGTTGTGTTACTATTTTGCTGTGCCGTCACTCTGCTCTATCGTTACTCTGTTGTCTTACTATTTTGTTGTGTTGTTACTCCATTGTATTACTACTCTGTGTTACTATTTTGTTGTATTTTCATTCTGTTGTACCATTACTCTTTCATGTTACTATTTTGCTGTGCTGTTACTCTGCTACATTATTATGTAGCATTATTATGTTAGGTTACTGTTCTGTTGTTACTCTGCTGTATCTTTATTCTGTTGTTACTACTTTTGCCGTGTTGTTATTCTGCTGTATCATTACTCTTTCATGTTACTGTTTTGCTGTGCTGTTACTCTGCTTATCGTAGCCCAGTTGTTTTACTATTTTGCTGTGCTGTTACTCTACTGTTTCTGCTGTTACTCTGCTGGCCTCTTGCCCAACGACCATGCCTGTCTCTCCACTACATCAACACAGTACACAGAATGTAATACTACATACTGTACAATAACAGGTGCAGTAATCTGATATTAAAAACAGTTTAATGAATAAGCAAAACTTAACACGATGCTTAGGATATAGTACAAATATCCAAATGGATCAAACTGTCAAATCAAGTCTAGTAAAGTATAAGAGCAGCATGTTTCTGGTTAAGGGCCTTGCTCAGGGGCCCAACAGTGGTCAGTTTTTTGGCCTCCAAATTTGAACCAGCGACCTTCCGATCATGGGCACAGAGTCCTAACCCACTAAGTCACACACTGTCCTCCACCATGCTTTGGTTATATCTTTGAAACAACCGGCCTAAGGAGCAGAGTCTCCACGCGCACCCTGTCTGAAATCCTGCCACCTTGCAGGGTCACTTCTACAGCGCTGGACATGCGGAGGGGCTGGCATGCAGACAAGGGCACCCGACCCCCTCTGTAAGCCTACGGGATGGCCTTCCAACTGAGCATATTATTACCAGTCCAATTACTTAACAAAAGCCCCACTGGGGGGGGCACAGCAAGTGGAACCTTTTTATGCTTTATTAGGGAATTAATCAACCTACACAGAGCATGCATTGCTGTCAGTTAGGGTCAGGTTTAAGATTTAATTTTTTTAAAACATAAGGACATGCATCAACGTAGACAGTAAAGTGACTATAGTCCAAAAAGGTTTGAAATATTTTGGATTCAAAGTTAATCTGTCAGATTACCCATTAGGAAATGTAGCTTCTCCAGATTGTAGTCTTTCATTAGCTACATGAACACAAGAGACTTTATATTTTCAGAAATTATTATTGGAAAAGTAACATGTGTCTTCACCAAGCCACAGCAGAGATTTGTTTTTTAGATTTATGAGATTTATTGTGGGGAAAAAGGGCACTTTTTCACCACACAAGATACTGTACTTTTGGTACTTCAAGAAAGTACTAAAAGTACGGTACTTCAAGGTGTTGGGTTTCCATTGGCATAAAAACTGGTACCAGTGCCGAATGACATCACAGCTCAAGGTGGGGTATTTTGTAATGAATTTGAAAAATGCCTGTAGTAGGACTAGACAACATGCGATATTAGTCCAACAGGGCTGAATGAAGTGCAATACTAATATCAACATCGCATTTTATGCACATGCGATTCTTACATAAAATCAGGCTTTGTCTTACTGTCATTTCTATACGGACATTATAGCACAGGGGGTTCAAGTTTCACGAAAATATTTTTACTCTGTTACTATGTCATAGGAAAAAAACTTAGACTTTGCCATTTTAATTATTATTCCGTTGATAGATTATCTAATATATGTTTAAAAATCAGTTTAAAGTTTACCTCCGCTGCTTCCGCATGATCGCTGCGGGCGTATTCTAAAACCATAATAATCATTTTCATCCTCGCCATTTAAATCACTCGAAGAGGGGTTTGTGAGAAATTTGTGAACTCCTTTTATGTTCTATAAATACCCCAATATTTATTACAACAAAATCACATTGCTAGGACAGTATGCTATATGGTACTCGACCGGAAGCTAAAGTACCAAAAGCCCATCCCAATGACATTGAAGTATAGCAGTTTCCTCAATGTGATACAACCTGTTATGTTGTCCTTGTGGGGACATTTTTTTTTGTCACCACAAGTGCAAACTCAATTTTACAAAAATCTGCAACTGCAATCAAAAAACTAAACATACCAAAAGTCTTGTACAGATGCACCTCTACTTATGAACTTTCATCTTACGAACTTTCAGACATACAAACGAAGAGGACTATAAGTCCAAATTGTGTTCCTTGGGCTCCCATTTCCTGTCCGCAACATGAATTTTTTTTTCTGCACGTCAATTCCGCCTAGTACGACTTCTGGCCGCTACTCGCGCCGCGCAGCATCGTAACGCGTGTACTCCCAGCATCCAAGTTCTTTTTCTACTTGCGTATATCCTTAAAATGATGTTGAATAACAATGTAAGAACATTTCAATCTCAGTCGTAAGTAGAGGAGCGTCTGTATTTTGTTTGGTTACTTATGGTTAAGGTCATAGTTAGGACTGGGGTTTTGCTCATAGAAATGAACGGTCCCCACAAATATATAGATACTAATCTGTGTGTGTGTGTGTGTGTAATTACATAGTAGACAAAAAGGATTTAAATAACTAAAGCGACGCTGCAGAGAGTGACCAGCCCTTGCAAATACATATCAAATAGGGTCAGCTAAAGATCCCTAGCATGACGATTCTCTGCCTATTTCTTCTGACAAAGACAGAACGTAATATGCAGGCCACAGCCGGAAGGCAACGAGGGCCAGACGGGGGCTGTCTCTACAGCCTGCAGCGGACAAGTTAACCCTCAGCTGTGCCAGACGGGCTGATTAAAATTACGGCACATTGTACGTGGATCTTAGGGGAGCTCGTAACACAGCGTGACCCGATGGCATTCCGACATCAACTAACAGAGTTCATTACCGTTCGCAGGAGTGGCTCACTCTGGCATGTTGTATACCGTGGTTGTCCAAAGAAAATCCAAGTATTTCCACTTTTTGACAATTGTGACTTCTTACTACAGTTGGAACATGACCTTTCTCCACTATCTACTGATAGTGTCTGACATCTAATCTACTTTCTAGGAAAATGCATTTTTTCACACTCCTAAAATAATGGATTTTTGGAGATTTTGCTGGTAACTCTTCCCCTCTTTGGTCTACAGACCTGGCTCACGTAAAGTCACTTAAACCAATGCAGAACTGGCAGCCACCACTGGAAAAAAAACACAGAGGTCTGTATATGAAGATGAATATGATAATGTATATCGTCTTATTCAGGGCTATTTTTTTTGCCCGCACACGTCACTTTGGGGACTGGCGCACCGACGACCATGGCTGGAAGATCCTCAGGTGTGGTTCAACTTAACTTGGGGTGCCAGAGTCACCGAGGGGAGAGGTGGCAGCCATCAGAGCTGAACGGAGCAGGGGAACATGAAGGACATGCCTAGACAACACCAGCACAACCCCTTAAGCAGCCAAAGAGCCAAAGCCAAAGAGACCTGTAACTTCCCCAGAAAAATAGATGCTCCTCATCTTTATGTTCATTAACCATAAGTAACCAAATAAAATATGACTTTAGGCATTTACATTTTTTTGAAGCCATCCTAAATCCTGAAAATATCATCAAATATGAATGTGGCACAAGAAATCACACAGAAAAAACACGATATGTCATTAGATGACTGGATGGATGCTACCATCGACCGGCATCAGTAGAAAGTATCGCACATCATATCGGTAGCCCGGGAAGAGATCACAATTAAAAGATGGATGACAACTGAATGTGCATCTCTATCTCACCATTGTAAAGTCGAAATATCGTAAGTCGATGCGAGGAGCATCATAATACTTATTACGTAGTGTTCTTTCCCCATCTTGTCTACATTATCTTGTCGCTTGTGTTGAACGTACCACCACTGAAACCCTTGATCTTCAGCTGGAGGAAGTCAACTGGGACGAAAAGAGCAGATGAGGGCCAACCCATATGCCTAAGATCCCGTCAGAGAGCTATATACTGTAGGTTACAGAATATAGCATCACACTCTTGGCTAGCGAGTGATAGCTGGACTTCCTGTGGGGCATCACCATAGCACCTGGGCACCAAACATGGACCGATCCTTCCTCGAACTGCTTAACCCACCAAAAGGGGCTGAGGTAACAGCGCCGCTGAAAGTGAAGCTTATGGGTTTTCGTTGAGCTACAGGGGATTATATTACCCTTTGAAGAAAACAGGATTTCTTTTAGTGAATCTAAGCCCTTCCCGCCGCTTCCTCGTTCGACGTGTCTTTGAGCGCTCAAAATAATACACGTCGCCAGCCGATTCGCCACGGAGCCGGGCCGCCTTCATCTCGACGTGGCTTCTCCACAGGAGACGTTTTCCGTCGCGCTGAGTAGAGTTTATCTCCCGGAGTTATTCGGTTCCCACTTCGGCCATCTGCGGGAAAAAAACGCGTCCAACTCCACAAGGTTCCAGTTCCGACGCTATTCATGCCAGAGACACAAATACTAATCATATGCCTGTGTCCCGCATTCAGCCGGCACACTGTTTCATTTCTGTTTATGTATGCGCCTCGATAATCACTGATTTACCTCGTGTCGCGTAAATCAGGAGGCTTCACATCTTTTTATCGACTATTTAACGGTCATTGGCGTGAAATTCAGACATGCTGTTTACCCCCTCCAGGAATATTGCAGAGGGAGGGGTGTTTTCCAGAAATAACATAACTGTTAGCGCCAAAGCTTAAGGAAGTAGGCCTCAGGCCTGGCAGGCCCAGCCAAAGTGTGCCTGCCTCGCGGGGTGTGTTAGCGAGGACGCTACGCCTTTAAGCGCGGCAGCCGGCAGCATTTGGTTTGCGGCACGTGTCACTTTCCCTCCCCTCTGCCGACGAGCGCCGAAACTATTATTAATAGCTCTGCTCTCACTGGAGCGGAGGTCGCAGGCGACACAAGCCGCCTTGGGGCACCGAGCCTTGGCGTCGGGAGAAAGAGCTGGGGCCCCATGCAGACCGCTTCAGGCCGAAGCATGCTGGGAGCACAGCAGGGGCCACCGGAGCCCCACCTCACAGCTCAAAGACAGGGTAGGAGCCTTTAGCAAACATTTACTGGAACCATAATAGCACCAGATGTTATAAAGCTAACTGCTGTGATACTATATTAGAGAAAGAGTAACATGGCATAGTATATAGTATGACATAGTGTAGTATAGCATACCATATCACAGTATAGTGCCATATAGTACGGTGTAGTGCAGTATAGTATAATATAGTACAGCATATTATATATTAGTATTACAATTTTTTTTATCAACCTTATGTTTAGTATTACAGATCTTACAGCAGTGATAGTATAGCATAGCATAACACAGTATAGCATAGTATATGCTGCAGTATAAATGCAAAACTAACAGTGGTGATAGTACAGAATATCATAACATAACATACCATATAATAGTATGATCTTATTAAAACAATGTAGCACTGATTACTGTACTACATAGTTGAGCATGGTATACTCCAGTAATAATATAGTTTGCTATTGTGTGATATATAGTAAGAAAAGAGTGATACTGGTATGATCACAGAATCTGCTTCAGGTGCTGAATGTAAGGAGCACAAGGTGATCCAATCAGCATGCAGCAAAGCAGATTGTCACAAAACACTACCCTTCCAGCACCGGTGGGCGGGGCATGAGATCCTCAAAGGGGCGTGCATCTGCTGCATGAGGGCAAGAAAAGTTATATTCCAGAAGGTATGATTTGCATAATGTTACTGCTCAAAACACAAACAAACAAATCTATGCTTTAACCTTTTCATTTTTAAAAATGACACAAAATGTTTTATCGGGTAAAGGTACAGACGGTGCTAATTTTTCCGTTCTCCCGTTCTCTCAGGGGACTCCCATATTCCGAAGAAACGCAAACACGCAGCTCGGAGCCTGAGCGTGTTAATTAACAGCAGTTTGAAGCTGCCACACAATGGTGTCTTCTGTCAAACACAAAGCAAAGCTAGCAAATAGCTGGCCAAAATACTAGCCATCGTTGTTTTTTGGTTAATAATTAAATTGTTGATACAAAAAAAATGGATGAAACAATTAGCACAATATTTCCAGCCTGTTCGGCACAAAGGAAAATAAAAAACCACAGAGCTGAATAATCCCCGTCTCTCTCCCAGCCAGCAAAAGCTGACGCATGTGTCAGGTTAACAGACACAAGCTTTAATATTTGTTAGTTTCATTTCACCTTAAGTACACTGTCTCCTTCAGAGTACCAAGCCTTTCAAGTATAACATAGTGTGAATTAAGCACTTCTAAGGTACTTGCTGGGCACTTCAAAGTGTCCATTATTCAAAGTTAGGAAAATTCAAGAAAATTAACAAGTCTGTCACAAAAAAAAGGAATATGCTAATCGGCCAGAAGTAAGGAGCAAAAAATGTTTACTCTCACAAAAAGTTCTTCGCTCACGCTGAACACCAGAAAAGGATTGTAATCAGGTGCCGTCGCAGTCTGTCTTCAAACGCCGCGGCTGCCTTTGAACGGCGTCGTGTTTAATCGCCTCAGTTGGTTCCCCTCGAAGTCTCCTTCACGGGGGAAAGTTAACACTAGGCCATGAAGGAATGCCCTACTTGCAAAATTCACCAATCCACTCCTGTGGAGTCACAAGAATGGTGATGTCAATCAATTAAGTAATGATTATCCCCACCTGGGGGCGCTCTACTTAAGCCCTGCACCTCCATTACCCAATCACTGAGCTCTGAGTAGATCTCCGCCAAAAAAAAGCCATTTAATCCAAGCTGTGGTTCAGTGAACCTTGCTGGTAAAAGTACTTAGTATACCTTATGCCTTCTATCTCCTTTTTGATGGGTTTTGGTTCATTAAAATCCCAGGTTAGCCATAACTGTCATTCTGAATGATTTTATTCCCCCTGTAATGAGTGAAAACAAAAAAGTTTCCACTACTAAATAGCAGCGTGGAAAGATCACTATGATTTCACTGTCAGGACCTGCTAAAACACAGAGAAATTCTTCTAAGGTCTCATTATCGAAAGCTTGATGATTAAAAATAATTTAACACTTTCCGTGATAAAAACTTCAACATATCCATGCAACCTTCAGCTTTATACGAAGACCTTCAGGGACCCATCTTTCTGCCTCTGTTTTGACCTGACAGGTTTTCAAAGCGGTGTTTAAACCGACAAAGGCCCTGACTGAAATTGATTTCCAGGAATAATTCTCCTTTCCAGCTAAAAATGCATTACTTTAGATCACCTAAACCAGTCCTGAGTGTGCAGGATGACATGAAGAAGCACAGGTCTGTTGCTCCGAGAAAAGCCTCCTTTTTCCCCAAAGTAAAAAAAAAAAAACACAAAGCAAGCAAATACAATCTTGAAAATCATACTTATGATGCCTATAAGAGTGTGTTGTCATCACGATGAATGAAAGTTCACTACGCTTTCATAGCAAATAGCACCTTTTTTTGGTAGACCTCTGTAAGTAAAGAGTGTATGTAGAGAGTCACGCTATGTTGACAGGCTCGGAGTAACAACACGATATTGTAAGTGCTTTTATGGGATTTGGGAGGCGTGGCTGGCAGGACGAGGTGCAGACGGTGTCAACATGAAGCGCCATTACAGGTCAGGAAAAGACGATAAGGAAAAGGGAAACATGGTGGCCTCTTCTGCCCCGACAGTGATCCATGCCTTCTTTGGCACAATTTTGGTGGAGGGTCTCAATTCAACAGACCCTCGATGGAGGGTGCCAGGTGCCTGCTGGGAAATAAATGTAAAAGAGTTGCCCATGTCATATGACATATCTTGTGTCCCCCCCTTTCTTTTATGGAATCTGGGGACTCCATTTACTAAACTGGGACAGACCCTACTGGTGCATGGCCAGACAAGGGATGAGGACTGGTATTAACTTCCTGTTCGCTCTGTATCTCTGGTCGCCCGGATACGGTTACCGGGATACCTCTACAGCCGGACATAGATCGGTTGTACAGACCAAGTCTGATTTCAGCTGCATAAATCTGCACCTCAAACCCCTCCCCACAACTCTGTACTCAAAATGCAATTTTATATTTCCAAGATAAATCACATAAATAGAAAGGCGGCAGCAAGCATTGTTTCCTTTTGATTTTCACTCATAAAAAGAAACATGAATAAACCAAAAACCCCAGAATTAAAAAGCTGAGATTGCTGCCTCGATAGGCCCTTTAATCTGCGTCAGGTCAGTTTTCATGACCTTCATTAATACAAGAAGAGTCCCGAAAAAATCTGATCCAAGAGCCATCTTGGATAACAATGTTACGAAACACTGCGAATATAGTTTCATAATAAACTGATTTCCTACAGCCATAAATCAGAGAAAAGGTTAATTAATCTTGATCGCATAAATCTGATATTCTAAACTGCATCAGTTATGTAAGCTGATCGCCCTCCTCAAAATGTTTTAAGGAGCTTTTCCCTACCTGGATGTTGTGGTGTGCCAGTCTGGTCAGAAGGTACCAAACTGGGACAGCAGGACAGGGAAACTCGACCCCACCTGATCTTGAAAAGTTTCATGCACCCCAAATAATTCAAGCACCAGTGAATCTGAGGCCAAAAGCCTGGAAACGGCTGCCAAGAGTGAGCATTCTCTGTTAAATAAGATTCATTTTCTCTACATTTATCTGCAGTATTTAATTGGTTTTTGCGTCAAACTTTGTAGATATATCACAAAAAAACTGTGCAAAGGAGTCTGAATGGAAGTTTACTAACAATATCTCTAATACACTCACTTATAAGGGTTCAGAGAAAGCATGTTTCAAGGAGGAGACGCAGAAGGGGAATAGGCAGCAGGATATAAAGGAGGAGAAAAAGGCAGGAGGAGACACAGAAGGGGAATAGGAAGAAGGAGATACGGGAGGAGAAAAAGGCAGGA
>JAODLC010000065.1:28093751-28108312 GCA_026781145.1 Hippopotamyrus pictus | reverse complement strand
ACCCAGGCAGAGACTCGAACCCAGGTCCCAGAGGTGTGAGGCAACAGTGCTAACCACTGCACCACCGTGCCGCCCCTACCAACAAATCGAAACCCAAAATACAATTATAAAAGTGCTGTTCTGAGTTACCAACTTCATTGACAAAAGACTCACTGTGTGCTTTTTTAATTAGTAACACCTCTGAAATAAAATAAAACCCCAAACATCTGTACTTAGTATCCCTTAGGATCCAATGACTACAATTGCAATTAATAGCAAAATGGTAAGACGAGAACTGAATGAGTCAGTCAAAAAATATGACACTTAATAAAAAGAAAATGTCTGTGTGGAAGATATGTGTAGATATGCTAAACATTGCTTGTCAAAGGACTTTTGTTACGAAACCAATTAATTTGCAACGTTTCACAGAATTAAGGAAGCATCCCAAGACTTTTTGTAAGCCTTGTATATCAGAAGATACACAGCACCACAGGCTGAAGACCACGGTGATGAACAAACCATAAGAAACCTAAATCACCAAGAGCCGTTGAGCGGAAAGAGAGGACAACATGGAAATCGAAAGTAGCACAGTGTCAGGCTGAACGAGGCTGCCGCCTGCATCATAATCATCCTCATCCTCCTGCCCAGATGACAAAGCTACGATGGGGCAACTTCAGGACCTCCTCCCTCGGCCTCCCCCGCATAATTATCCCGGCCTATTTTGGGGCCACTCTAATGAGACACCCTGGGATTACAGAGCAAGGCATGGGGGTGGGATGGAGGGGGGGGGGGGGTCACTGGCATCCATGATCAATTCTTCAGCTCTGACAGGTAGGGCGACTTGAAGGCATCTCCCCACGTGTTACGGCCGATCTGGAGATAGCGGCCAACATCTGTGACTTCACGGGGTTCCTGAAATGCATCACATGATTAACAGGAAGCCAGCCGCCACGTAACTGAGCCTGTCACAGTAGTCAGGCCTATGGTATACAGCGCAAAAGTTGACTGGCTGCTTTTCCTTTCCGTGCAGTAGAATTTGCAACAAACATAAATTAGGCAGCGTCTATAAAAATCCGATAAACAATGCAGCCTAATCCCTCAAACGCACGTATCAAACGTTCCTTCCTGCACCCAAGCGTTTTGCTTCCTGGCGGACGACACGCCCTGAGTGCATGTTTTCCTTGGATTTGCACCGAGCCAATCAGATTTGCCGCTGCTTGTTTGAAAATAAACATATCGATGACACCGAATCGTTGGGGCAGAGGTTCCCGAACATCCCCTCCCCACTGTTCTACCTTTTGTGGCACCCACTTCTACACCCAAACACCCTTATATGGGCCGACAGATACAAATGAGTCCTTGATACGGACAGCCGTCCCAAGCAGGTTAACCGGGCAACCGCTCACCTGCCCAAGACTGTGGCCTGAGCCCCAGCCAATCCGGCAGGTGCAGCTACTCAGCCTCCAGGCCCCCAGATGGCCCTCAGCCACGTCGCGGCCTCTAACCGCCTTGCTAACTGCGAGGGCTGCAGTTCGGCTCCTACCGCGGAACCTTCTTTCCCTTCCGGCACCTTCCGGAGACAAGAGACAACCCTCGCACCCTGTTCCCCAACCCGTCCCATCCAGTAACATCTGCTTCTACGAAACATGAGGAGTGAGTGAACCGGTGCCCGTTGGGGTTACATCATGGATGCATCATCCGTGCGTGATGTTCATCTGTCCGGCGCTATCCTCCGAGAGCACGTCGCGACGTCATTCCGAAGAGCCGCCCTCAGTCCGAGCTCCGGCAGGGAGCAAAGCAGCCCGGAATCGCCCATCGGCAGGCGAATCCCTAAACGCAGGCAATGCAGTAAGGCAGTGCCAACTCAACCAAATCCCGTCGTTTGATAGCTCTTATTCAGCTCTGGTTCCAGGTGTCTGTTGACCCAGCCTAACTACCACAGCTCCCACTGTGTGACCAAAACCACCCGCCTACCCCCAGGATGTCCTAATGTAACCGGCAGTATGGCTGACAGACTCCAGCAGATCTAGCCCTCAACGGCCACTGAATTATTCCAAAGCAAATGAGAAGGAAACGCTGTGCATCTCCGCCGGCATGATCTTCTCTTTCACTTGGAGTTGATCGTTACTTTCTTCTCAGCATCATCCCGGCCGAGGCCTGCTCCCTGTCCCCTCCCTCTCGCCCCGTCTCCCCTCGCTGTGACACTCTCTGCTTCCCAGCCATCTCCAGCCTCTCTTCCACATTTGTTTCCTCTATCTCTTCACGCCTCCACACAAACATGCCTGGCCGACGTGGAGAGGCTTAAACAAAAAAAAAAAAAAAAAAAGGAAAGGAGAAAAAAAATACCCTGCCTGCCTCTTCTCATCCCGGCGCTTAAATGTTTATTTACGGCGCTGCAGTCTTCCTCTCTCGGCAACAGCCTCCCGTTATCCGAGCAGCCCCTGTGTTAATTATGCCGAACGGTGATCCTGGTTAAGGAAGAATCCAAATAAATGAGTGATGCATGGAATTAGCTTACCGGCAAGGGAAAACAATGATTTAATGAGCAAGACATGCACAAATTCAAAAAGGAAAAGTGAGATGTCTGCAAATAACTAATCCTGAATGTCACTTATAATCAATAATTAAATTTTAAAACTTTTTATAATAATAATTACCATTAATACTAATCAGAGATATGAGGACCAAAATACTTCTGGATTATATGGAAAAGCTGGTGGGTTGTATGGAAAGATTGATGGGTTATAGGGGGAAAACTGCTCTAACTGCTGGGTTATATAGGAAAACTGCTGGTTTCTGTGGGAAATCTGCTGGTTTCTATGGGAAATCTGCTGGTTATATAGGAAAACTGCTGGTTTCTATGGGAAATCTGCTGGGTTATATGGGAAAACTGCTGGTTTCTATGCAAAATCTGCTGGGTTATATAGGAAAACTGCTGGTTTATATTGGAAATCTGCTGGGTTATATGGGAAAACTGCAGGTTTCTATGGGAAATCTGCGGGGTTATATAGGAAAACTGCTGGTTTATATTGGAAATCTGCTGGGTTATATGGAAAAACTGCTGGGTTATATAGGAAAACTGCTGGTTTATATGGGAAATCTGCTGGGTTATATAGGAAAACTGCTGGTTTCTATGGGAAATCTGCTGGCCTATATGGGAAAACTGCGGGTTTCTATGGGAAAACTGCTGGTATCGAAAGGAAATCAGCTGGTTTATATGGGGAATCTACTGGGTTATATAGGACACCTGCTGGTTTCTATGGGAAAACTGCTGGGTTATATGGGGAAAACTGCTGGGTTATATGGGGAAAACTGCCACAACTGATGGGTTTTATGGGAAATGCAAGGTGTGCCAGTTTATAAGTTCTAGAAATGTACATGAGACAGGAACAAAGAGTTCATGATATTGTAGCATACATATGATACAGGCCAAGTTTGCTTCACTTTGCTGCAATACTAAAAAAATGACAAAATCATGACATGTGTATGCAGAACTGTTACTGCATCCATCTTCGGACCCCTGGTCAAGGGGGCGAGGGAGGCCTGGAGTATATCCCAGTCAGCACAAAACTGGAGTATACACTACTGTCATTTCATAAGCAGGAGTGTAACGGTATATGTATTTATATGAAGATTTTCAGCATGGGTCTTTCAGTTTGGTACGCGTCTGTACCGAACGAATGCAGCAAATGCAGAACCTTTGTGTGTTTCTGTGTTTCCTCGGAGCAGCATTCGGAAAGGGGGGGGTTAAGCCGCGCCACGACGCATGTGCTGTACGTACGAACGGGAAGCCGGAAGTTCTTAATGTGAATACAAGTACAGCACAGGTATTTTTTAAAATGCTGCACCATAATAGATGTTTATTTTGTTATGCTTTGTATTTTTTGAGACAATATTTGTGTTGCATAGTTCTAACACGAAGCTGAAAGCTGCTAATGTGAATACAGTACAGATCGGGTACAGCTAATTTTCTAAATGTGAACCTAAATGGATGTTTCTTTTATTTTTATTTACTTTTATTTGACTTTTTATCAGTAGGTTGCAGCAGTATTGACAGAAACTTTTTATTTAAGAAAGACAGACATACATTGTTCAGTAAACCACAGCTTAATAAAGAAAAAAGAAGCAATTTATGTTTTGTTTCTTTTTCCTCCGCTGTACTGAAAATGTAACAAATCGTGACTTCAAAACTAAGTTACGTGCCAAATCCTGATTTTTGTGTATGCCCCATTCATAAGTGATATACTATTATAGTAGATTAAACAGTAGAATAAAGTACAATGTAGAAAAATTAAAAAGAGGAAGTACTCTGGCTGTTAAGTGTAATAACTGAATCAGAATCAGAAAGCGAGTCTGGGATGTCTTACATAGACATGCACTCAGAAACAACCCAGGAGGACCAGTTGTATGGCTCATTGGGTTAGGTTGCTGTGCCTCTGATCAGAAGGCTGTTGGATCAAATCCCACGGTCAGCAGAGTGATGTCACTGTTGAGTCCTTAACCCCAATCGCTCCAGGGATTGGCTGACCCCTTTCTCTGGTTAAAGCATCGGCTAACTAAATCAAATGTAAGTGCCAGGTTTTCGGATCAACCAAACATACAAGCCTGTGGGTGTTGGCACATGCGCAGATTTGTCTGTGTGACAAACTCCCCAGCCCCAAGTAACATACTGAGGTAAACATGACTAATATATCCACCTAATGGCCATCCCGGCCTTTCACCACAACCGGGGCACTGGCATGCATCTTACAGGCTGGGACTCATTTCAGTAACGCATTATAAAAACTGCATGGATTCTGGTCCCACACAGCAAATAGTGACGGCTAAGTGGGTATTATGCCGCTATGAGCACAACTCAAACCTGCAAGCCAACATCACCATTTAGGTAAATGCAGTCTTAAAATGTGCCACTTCACCTCATTCGCCTGCTATTTCTCTAAATGTTTAGCATGGCAATCCAAACGTAAACCGTCAGTGATTGCGCTGACATGTCGACAGTGGTAAACCACAATTCATCGGACACATTCCCTGCATAAACAGTCATATTCATAATCATATTCTGCTCAATTTATACACCTTCCCATAATCTTCCCCTAAATCGTCTGACAACAAGAGATTCATAAGATGAACAATCCACAATATTTCTTTTTCTGGCATTAAATATCTGAGTGGAAATAAAAAGAAAAGGAAATAAAACTCCTGAGGTAGTTAGAAAAGAAAAAACATCTGGACTAAGTCCAACTGCCTGCCTGATCCCCATGATATATGAGTCTGTGCAATAAACTTTAATCCTCTTTCTCTTTTTAATATATTACTAACCTGCAAAAAACTGTCAGCCTGGAACTAAATACAAATGATTTCTGGTAAAGCACTTTTCCGACATTTATGCATAATTTGATAGCTGACAGCACATTTCTAAAATAAAATGCACTTAATGTGCATTTAACAATAAACTTAATTAACAGCAAATCACTCAGAATTCTACAAAAACTACAAGTCACGCCGTTTTATTTGTTATATCACATAATAAAGCCCTTCACATCTCCAGCACGTATTGCCTGCAGTCCTAATTATAACCTTCTAGCGCAGCATAACGAACAACAAAGCGATAGGTAGTCTCGGTGTTTTACACATTTTAATTTACATTTTGTAATTCCCCCGCTAATAAATTAAGTTTTCATAGCACATAAAAGCATGTGAAAAATAACAAACACACACTCAGAAAACCGGCAAGGATTTGTGTCGTTACATATGTGATTAAAGTATATGTATATGCTGTGGACTACCCAAATTTATAAATATTATGCATGGATACAATTCGAGCTCTTTCATTAGTTATCTAACATACTAAACAGTTGTGATCATAACAGTTATCGTATACCCCACGCAGTTCGTCGTATATACGAGAAACTACAATTAATTTGGGGTCATATTTTGTTAATGTGAAGCACAGAATAGGTTACATGCGGCGATCAAACCCTCCCTTAGCTGTGCTGACTTCGTCTTTCTCTCTCTCTCTCTCTCCTCTACCTCTCCCCCACCCCCTTCTCTCACTCTCTCTCTCTCCCTTCAGCCCCCGCCCCAGTCCAAAAACAGCATCAAAGCAATCAAAATGGTAATGTTCAGCATGAATGGGGCCCATCCCCCCACCACCAAACTCCGCTGACTTTTTTTTCTCTCCATGTTGGGAAAGGAACCGGCTCCCCCTTCTCGCACAAAATGGAAGCTTCCACTATCAAATGGGAGCGCTTGGCGAAAACACGGCAGAGGAAAAAACACACCACCCGACAGCGCGAAGCCCTTAATGTTTCGCAAACGCCAAAAATGTAAACCCCCCAAATCCCAGGTTAAGCTGCGACCCTCATTTCGCAGAACGTTTACGGAAAATTTCAAGCGCCTTTGCGGAGAGGTGGAGGGAGGGATCGAGGCGCTG
Organism: Hippopotamyrus pictus; assembly: GCA_026781145.1. Lineage (NCBI taxonomy): Eukaryota > Metazoa > Chordata > Actinopteri > Osteoglossiformes > Mormyridae > Hippopotamyrus > Hippopotamyrus pictus. The sequence goes on along the minus strand of JAODLC010000065.1, from coordinate 28,101,900 downwards.
TTCCAAGTGCTGAAAACTGCATTCCGAAGGAAAACGCGATCGATTAAACTTAAGCAAAAAGCGCCATACGCGTGAAAAACCCTCGTTCCCCTGCACACGCCCAGTGGCGCACAGCCGTGCCGCCGCGTTTGCACGTTCCACAAAGTGTTTCACTGCTGTTTCCAGTCGTACCTTCGGTAACTTTGTAAATTAAAGAGACTCATGGTGATGGGGGTTGGGGGGATGTAGCGCAGCTTTCTAATGGCATCTGTTCGTGGTGCTGAAATACTGCGCGTCCATACAAAAAGCGGCACAACTGTAATCACCCTGGCTGATAAATAACACCCCACCCCCCACGAATACACAGCTTTACTCAACTGAGAGAGGGGAAAAAGGGAAAGTTAATCTTAAGCACCGTCTGATGGAGGATTATGAAAAAAGTGAAAGTGGACTAGTGAAGTCGAATCAAATGCTACCATCGTGTCATGTGACCACCAAGAAATAATAGCTCATGACAATAAAGTAATGAATAAGTCCATAAAAATATTTTTAAAAAATGCGCCCACAGGTTCCGGAATATATACATTTATACTTAAATATACCTCCACAGTTTTAAAGTAATCGCAGGACACTTAACATCCTCCCCTTTATTACTCCAGAAATATGTCGACCTACTCAAAATGGACGCTAAATTTTTTTTCCAACATTTCATATTGCACAACTTAAGAGTGTATCCGAACAAAATAGTAATCGACCGTCAGGACTTTGTGTAACAATGGGAGTTCACTCGATTTTCGCCCAAAATAAAATCGGATACTTTCCAACCATTTGATAATCCGTATTTGTCCCGAACACCGTTGGAGCACAATACTAAGCTACGCTATGACATGAAACAAATTACAGTAATTTGCCACAAATCAACACAGTGAGAAAAGCTTACTTGTTTTTCGCTTAGAGCTGTTATTCTTGTTTGCCTTTCGTGTAGTTGTTTCTTAAGCTCTCCATCCTACAATTGAACAAAACATATTCAGTGTAATGAAAACGACACCCCCAAATACTTTGTATAACACCGTCGGTAATGGAAAAAAAACTTGAATTAATTGCGTTGCGTTTTTCCTGCAAAGTCACACTGAGGACAAAGCAGTGAAATCTCCGGTGAGTAAATGGGGAAAGAGAGAGGGAGGGAAAAAGATAGATCCAGATAAAGTTTTTCCACTCTCTCCCAATGCAACTGCCTCGTTTAAAGACGATAACAATACTTTAGAAATGGCAATTTACCTGTGGTTCTTGCTTCATTTGTGCAACTAGTTTCTGAACGGAAACAGAATAAAACAAGAATTACAAAAGTGTTTCAAGTTAGTGTGTAAGGGAGGAACAAAGCGGCGAGCACACAGCGAGTCAGTTCCTTGCACCTCATAAATATTCAAGTCTCGTACTGATCGCTACACAGAAACCACCGCATTATTACTCCAAATGCTTGTTGTTCCAAAAAGACACACTAAATTGCCAAACTACTCCAAAAAGTACATTAACAATTTTTCTCCAAACAACATGTTATGCCGTCCTTAGACACAGAAGTGAAACAGTACAGATCGCCTACTTATTTCTCCAGATTGTAACCGGTCGCGTTTGATCTCCCTCGGATTTTCGCTCTCGCTCGCTCCCTTTCGCCTAAAAGACCAATAAGGGTATAATAATAAGATTTTTTCTTTTACCTGATGACACTGGATTTCTACTTTCAACGCCTCTTGTAGGCCTTGTAATTCCATGTTCTGACTTCCAAAACACTTTTCTTTCACTTTCGAACCAATCGAGGTGAAGTTTCCGGAAAATAAAGATTTTTTAAAAAGCGGCAATAACAATCGAAAGAAGAACTACTCAGCCTGCAAAGCAAGTTCTTGTTTCTTTACTGGCAATAGGACTCATCACTCACTTTACGCCAGTGAACAAAGTGCTCTAAAGATGGAAAAAAGATTTCAGCACCTGGACAGATCCACTCCTACGATCTCTTAGCGACGATTCATGTAGTCCAAGGGGTTATAATATTTTAAATTCGGTGATTTCGAGTTGAAAACGAAGGCCTATATTTTGTCCGAGTGCGCGGCTTGATTTCACTTTGCTCCTGGAAAAGTTGCGCTTCGGCTGTCAATGCTAATTCGAAAGTTCCCGGATGGAGCAGTGAAAGACGAACAGAACTCTCCCCTCCTCTGTCTTCTCTCCCTTTCTGTCACACACACATACGATCAGTCATGCGCACTTTTAGATGCGTACAAAGCTAGTCAACAACATTGCATTAAAATTACTGTGTCCAGAAATACTTCCGATTACGTATAATAAGTAAATGCAGATGCCACGAAAATATATTTTATTGCAAAAATAAAATATTTTTCCTTATTTAAGACAAACATAGTTGTATGTACCTTAAATGTGGTTTCTCTGTCTAACCCTATTTTTACTGTCTCAATATGATGAATTGACACAAGGTAAATATAAGCCAAACGTGTAGCGAAACCTTGTTGCCTTTATATACCAATTCATTTTTCATAATACTAATTTATCACGAATGCAGTCAAAAGCAAATAAGATTTAGAAATTCCAAAATGGCAACTTTCAAAAAGACATATAATGCAATACCAACTTTTTAAATTTCGGGTTTAATTAAATAGATATGTTAGTGATACTGTCACAGTCTTATGGAACTACCCTGGTCTAAATAAATTGCTTATGAGATGTGGTTAAAGCAACACATGCATTTGCTCTTTTCGGGAAGCCTAAAAATAGGAATATTAATAATTGTGACCTTCAACCCCAACTCGTGACAAAATGTTAGGAAAATATTACATAGACGGTCAAGAATATTTAACTATAAAGAGCAGTGGCATACAGTTACCAACTAGCAAAAGTTTAAAAAAAGGAAGAAATAAACGTAGCTATAATTATGAACTGTTGGACGATTATATTATCCACTACGTTAAAAACCAAATCACGTTATCGAGTAAGTGTTCAAATGTTGACTTTAAGATCGCTTCCCTTGATGGAGCTGAATAGACTATTACACTTACACTATTTGGTGTTTTCCATTTCCCCTATTTTAGGTGCGGTTTCCTGTTTTATTATTTTGTAATTATAAATTATAAATTATTAACTTGTAAATATGTGCACAAAAGCATTTTTTTCTTGTTAGGCTATGTATACGAATTAATATCACCAAGTGACAAAACGAACTATTAAAGTGTTTTATTGTTGCGGTACTATTTGTGGATAGCAAAGAGGCTACAAAAGTAACAGAATGTGGTTGTTTTGCCAATAAACACATATTCTTTTTTTTTCTCTCCTAAACCAATGCTCAAAGAATTCGTCCACCCCCACCGCATAGAATCAAGCCACAATTGGAGACTTTTGATGTTCGGTGCGCGAAGGGATGTTGTGGGGACCAATCAGAAGTGGCGGCTGGTGCATGTGCCCGAAGAGGACCGCGGAGAGCGCTGGCGGAGAGCGAATCATCGGGCCGTAGTGGGCCGGGCGACCGCGAGGACCGGCTGCAGCTCGACGCGAACGGGCGGCAGCATCGCTGTGCGTTTTTATAGAAAACGAGCAAAAAAATATGTCGGGTACATCGCCAAAAAAAGCAACACGTAATCGACTCCTCAGAACTAACTGGCCCTGTTAAAATGTATACTTTCCCAGTTACAATACACTTTACAATTTCCTTGAATTGCTTATGGGTTAACATTTTTGATTTATTTTTTATGCATATACCCACATTTACAGTATCATGTTCTCTATATATCTCTACATTATATTTTTCATTGAGTAATCGAAGTAGGATACACAACGATCAGTAAAATACGGTGCTTTGAAGTTATCAACTGTTGATGAGTTATATCAAATATGGAGTAATCTTTCATGGTGTGAAATTCAAAGCAACGCCTGTTGGAGTTGCTGGATTAGATTATTTTTGGCTGGGGTAAATGCTCATAAATAACCGCTGCCGTACCGTAGCTCGTCCTAAATAAAGAAGTTATTTATTCATGGGGTATTAAGCTACAGTCTATTGAGCATATTAATGTAATACAAATTTAAATCCCCCGAGGATTTTTGCTTAACCAGTGTTATCAACGCGTTATATTGAGGGCAGTTGTTCAGTCGACGTAAACTATATTTCCCTGTCAAATCCTAAAATGTTACGACACAATGAGTATAATAATTACTAAATAAGGTAACATAACTGCAAATGTAGTGAAACTGGAAATTGACATTGAAAAACCAGGATCATTGAAAAGAAGGACTTTTATGTAGGAGAGGGAGGCCCCACCCCCACCCCGGGCAAACCAGGCTCAGTTGGGGCTGTAGCGCTACATCAGCTGCTATAGGTTTCATTTCATGGCTCAGCGGTGAGTCTCTCCGCTCTCTAGAATGACCAGCAGTCGCATCGAATCGCAGAACTCTTTCTTTTTTATTATTTTATTTTGGATAACTCGGAAAGAAAGGCACTAAATTCGCCATAACCTACTCTGTCTCAGTGTTTTAGTGCGCAAAGGAGACACCGGAGGCTTTCTTCCGAGTTTTAATCCCTCGTTTAATTCCTCACAATAATTATTAATATCAAAAAATCGTTCCAAATGAGGGTGATGCATTAACTTGAATGTACTCATCTGGCGATGTTTAATTGGTCCCACAAAGAATTAATACTGATTGTCTTTCAGATGTGATTAATTTGCTTCGTACATTACTAGAGTTATGCACTGAGCTTTATTAGCTTACTTTCCACATTTATTATTACGGATTCATTTTAGTGCATTTAAATGCACACATTAAATAATACTTTTTAGAGGGTAAACCAATAGCAGGAACTCTTGAGATGTAAATCATGTTAAATGCCAGATATTTCCTTAAGGATACAGTTAAACATTTGGCTGCTTTTTTGGAAGATCAGCTTGGTGCGATTACGTATAAATTTAATCGTATCCTTTTCTGAAAAGTGTTTCAAAAAGATTTACACTGCAGTTGAGAGATACGTATTGCTGTTTCTGACTAATCTATAATTATAAAATGATTTATCAAAGAGGCAGTTACATGGATCTGTTAAGAATATGGGTGATGTTGGATTTTCATATACTCAGCAGGTTTTGGTTTGTTTCAGTGGTTCATTGCAGCAACTCTGGATAATAAAATATAACATCAGCTGAACTCAGCTGTGTTGTGAAAGGGTTGATATGGTGAGTAGAGTGTCTATACTTCCTGTTTTCTCTGAATATGTTGACTCTCTGAGTGCTTTATTTGTGGCTTGACAGAAATATTCTCCACCGATAACTCAAGAACAATTTTTGCAACAACAAAATGCTCTTTTCTGACTAAAAAAGATGTTTGTAGAGGACAAGAGACCTATAACTAGGAATTATACTGGACTTAGCTAGGTATAGTTGCACTGGATAATTTGGTAATATTTTAGCTGTGAATTTTGTAGCCAACAAAAACATACAGAAATGCTGACATGTTAATCCTTTGAGGGTGAGAAAATAGATTCGAGATATGGAGAATGGAGAGCAAATCATATTGGTATCTGTATGACAATACAGGCAAATTCACTTTAAATGAGATGAGGTCAGCTTAAAAATTGCAAATAAACTATCAACTACATTTATATTGTTTGTTGACTTTACCAAATAAACTATCAACTACATTTATATTGTTTGTTGACTTTACCAAATAAACTATCAACAACATTTATATTGTTTGTTGACTTTACCTGATTCATGTATCCGTTTGTCTTTCAAGCACATTTACATAATGTCCCCTGACGTTTAATAATGTATTTTTTTTTATCACGAAGCATATCCGTACTCTGTATTTAAATTGACCATAGTGGATGGAGTGTTGGAGTGGCATCCCATCCTGGATGTCCCCTGCTTGGTACTCTGTGTTTCCTTGAATCAGCCCCAGGCTAATTTCATCTCCCTGTACTGGAGAAGCAGCTGTGTAATACTGATGGATGTTAAACTGCTAAAGAACATATTTAGGAGCCTTGGTATTGCAATAGGCCCACTTACTGCTTGGAAATACCAAACGAATTTTTAAAAAAATGCAGATGCATCTATTGTGTAATCCAGAGATGTGTAGTTTGTGTAATGTACTGTAAATTAAGATATAAACAAAGATCTAAGAAATAAAAAAGGAATCTGTATTTGTCATTTGAATTTACCACATATTAATACAAGATATCCGTTGAGGTATATTTAAAAATGTCTGAATAACTAGCTGGAGTGTATATAGGGCAATCACATTTACCTTCATGTGTAATCAGGTTCCTAATAAAACATTAATTGAGAGCAGTTTTTGTCATGTTGAAGTGTGTGGGTAGGAGTGACAATCCAAAGAGGTGGTATTTACACTGAACTTGGCAGGGCAGGAAACGAAGGGATCCATGAGGGGTCTAAACGAAGAGAAGAAAAGACAAACAAAAGGTACCAAAAATGACACTAAACATCGGAAAAGGCTGAGGGAAGCATCAGAAGCAACTCTTACACAATCTGTACATCTGCATAAATCACAGGGAACAAACACACATTCAACGACTGACAGAGGATCAAAGCAAGAGCAAGCACATATACACAAAGTCAAGACAATACAGATTAACTAAACACTAGGAACTGGGAGTAATAAGGAACAGATTAGGGTAATTAACAATCATGAAGCACTAACGATTCAAGCATTAAGGGATACAAGACTTATCTACAAAACTAGATATGAGCAGAGATAATCAAGAGCAAAGGCACAACACAGAAACAAATACAGAAATGTGGAAAACCAAGGTACCAATTCACAAGGTAGCTCACTAGACTTAAAATGTCCAACCCACGACAGAAGAGAAGCACAGTTCTCAGCCGGACGCTCAGCCTATTCAACCATTCCGTGGGCCAGGGAGTAAGGAAAAACAATGGGAACTAAGAAAGGTGCTAAACTCTGCAGAAAGATTGGAATGGCCAGCGACACCTACTGGCCAAAAGGGGAAACTATAGACAGAACAGGACAAAGCCGGGACTGATCTTGATAGTTTTACCCTGCTTAGTGAGAGGATGTGCAACAATAAAAAGCCTGTTTTAACTGGGAGTCATTCTGGTAAACAGTGAAACTCACCATACTAAGCCTGTTTCAGTAAGACATTTTAAAAGTCTGTCTTTAAAATCTCAGCTGAAAGCACATATTTAATTTTTTACCAGCTGTAATTGTCTAGTCACTGCCTTCTTAACAGTTAACTGTTAACTTCTTTAGGATAATGGGCAAGGAAATGGACTCAGGACCCTTAGACTACAGATTTTAATTGATATGCGAAGAGATACTGTTACATCTTTACAAAGATCTCTCACCTTAACTGCTTTGGTAATATCATCCACCCATCCATCCGTTTTCTATTCCAGCTTGTCCAATGCAGGGTCACAGGGGTCCAGAGTCTACCCCAGAAGCTACAGGCTCAAAAATGTACACATAAACTCACACTTATGGTGGGTGACAACCTTAGCATGTTTTTGGATTTTAGAGGGAAACCACAAAACCCAGATGAAACCCCAAAATGACATGGGAAAAACAAGCAAATTCCATGCACAGAGCTGGGGCAAAGACTTGAAGCCTCACTTTATCTTATAACCTAAAAGCCCCTTATATGCAGAATAAATGTGAACGTATAATGTATTAGTAAATTTTCAGGACATATTTAAATTTGTATCCTATAATGAATCAAAAGCAGAGCTAAGCAGGTGATGCAGGTGTCTTTTAATCACACGTGGGGATGGCGTGGTGATCTGGTTAGTAGTGTTATAGGCTCACACCTGCATGGTGATCTGGTTAGTGGTGTTATAGTTTCACACCTGCACGGTGATCTGGTTAGTGGTGATATACGCTCATACCTACACGGTGATCTGGTTAGTGGTGTTATAGGCTCACACCTGCACGGTTATGGGTTTGCCTGCTGCCTTATTTTGTGTGTATGAACTTGGAGGTCTGCATGTTCCCCTTGGCTTTCATGGGTTTCCTCAGGGTAAATGGGTTTCCCTCCACAGTCTTTCTTTCTTTGTGTGTGTGTGTGTGGGGGGGGGGGGTTTGCATAGATCACATTTGAGGACCAAATTGTCCCCAAAGTGTAGTAAAACCTGAAATTTCCCTACTTTTGGGG
>JAODLC010000065.1:28067967-28079763 GCA_026781145.1 Hippopotamyrus pictus | reverse complement strand
TTAACCCCCCCCCCCCCCCCCCCCACTCAGGCTCATTGGCTTTCAACGGCCCCGCCTCTTCCCAACCCCCCGCCACTGACGTGGGCGGCAGGCAGGCCAATGGCCCCGCCCCCGGTGCAGCTCAGAGTCCTCAGAACAGCCGGGAGTACAGCCGGCAGCTGACGGCGCTCAACTACTCTGTGCGCGACTGGATCACCAAGCACGTCAACGACAACCCGCTGTGCGACCTCAACCCCATCTTCCGCGACTACGAGCAGCACCTGGCCAGCATCGAGCGGCAGTATGGCGGGGGCTCAGAGGGCGAGGCAGCCAAGCAGGGGGGCTCCCAGCCCGCCGGGGCCGTGGCTGCTGCCCCCGCTCCTGCATCCTCCACCGGAGGCAGCAGTGGGATAGCTTCCTTGCCAGGGGCAACTCTGCTCGCTCAGGAAAAAGAGAGCGCCGCCCCGCAGGCGGTTCCATCCGGCGTCACATTTAACTTCGGCAAGAAGGTGGACGCCTCGCTGTTGGGTCCCCTGGGTGCCGGCGGAGCGTCCAGCTTCTCCTTCTCCACCCAGAGCTCCTCCGCCTCCCTCTTCGGGGGCCACGGGGCCGCCGTCGCGGCGAGTGGCTTCTCCTTTGGCGGGGCCAAGGCAGAGGTGACAAACAGTGCCAAAGGGAAAGGTAAAGCCCCCAGTGCCTGTGAGGGACCGCCGGTGCTAGTAGGGTCAGGCTGGAGGGGACGGGGTTATATGCAGAAGTCGGACCCCCCTCCCTTCCGGTGCCCTGACGAAAGCCCTTTAAGTGGCCTGTTGCTGTGCCTGCGCCCAGACAGTGCAGTTTCTCTGTGATTCTGTTTTTTTTTTTTTGCTTCTTTAAAAAAGTATTTGTTTCCTTTTTTGCTTGTTAAGATATTAGTCGTTTGAATCGCAGCTGCCATCAGGTTATTAGTGATTAGTGTCTCACTGCACTGATGCCCCGGAGTCGGCATTATAAGTTTGAAGGTCCTCTCAGTCATGCTGTTCATCTCAAGTGGGCAGTTTGCTGCATATTTGCCCAAAGTAATTAGTATTACGGTATAACACTTTGCCTGTTGTATATCTACAGGAGTCCTATGTAAATTGCTCAAGGGCCATTTGGGCTCCCTTACGGAGCCGGGGGCCCTTGAGTTATCAGGGATCTTTCTGAATCACCATTCCATCCATGCCGCTTATGGCTCTGTGTGTCGTCCCTCCCTCCACGCAGATGAGAACGGAGGAGCCGACGAAGAGTCAGAGGAGCCCCCGAAGCCCGTGGTCACGGAGGTCAAGGAGGACGACGCGTTCTACTCTAAGAAGTGGGTCTCAGTCCGAGCGTGACCGCGAAAGGGGGGGCTGTTGGTGTGTAGAGCAGTCGTGTGCCAGATAGCCCGGTGATACTGAGGGATGTTGATCAGGAGTAGGGAGGTGTTATTGCTGCTAAATGTTTATGGGCATGTAAATGGGCCCCCCAGTCAGTTTGGGGACACTAACACTCACCAAGTGTGTTTAATGGGAGCATCTCCTTACCGTAGTACGTAGCAAAACGACACTTCTGGAATGTTCACCGTCACGCTTGGAATTCTCTTGATTTTTAGGTGCAAACTGTTTTATAAGAAAGAGAATGAGTTTAAGGAGAAGGGAGTAGGGACGCTGCATCTGAAGCAGGTCGCGGATGGGAAGACTCAGCTCCTGGTGCGGGCTGACACCAACCTGGGTAAGGCGAGCCCTCCTCTCTGCTTTCGGCTAATTCACAGCGCTCGGTTAATTTTACTTGTGTTAGTAGTATTAGTGGGTTAAATGGGGGAGTGTGATTTGTGTTTGAGGAAAGTACCTGCTGATGTAAGCTGGCATAGGCTGGTTGGTGTCGATGGTTTTAATACAAATGCTTGTCCTCCCTCTAGTGGCCACGCTGAGAAATGCCTGTTGTGTAAACCTTGCTTTACTGTTACTGCTGTATCTTAGTATAGTTTATAAACATCTGTGTTTTCTCTCTGGTGTTAAGCTACACAGTTCAAGGCCTCAGCTAGACACTGACAGGACACTGAAATGGTTTTATTTTGTTCAAAATAAAATTCCATCTGCCCCACAACCCTGAATAGGATTAGCAGTTACAGATGATGGAGTGGAAAGTATGGCTTTCCACTGAAGCCCTCCCCTACTGTCTGTTCTATTCAGGTGTTCTGCATTTTATTTTCTTGTCTTCTGAGACATGAAGCTGTTTAAAAGGATCCTGTCCCTCCCCAGGAAACATCCTCCTGAATATCCTGTTGCCCGCCTCCATGCCCTGCTCACGCACGGGCAAGAATAACGTGATGGTGGTGTGTGTGCCCAACCCCCCCCTGGATGAGAAGAGTCCCACCAACCCCGTGCCGCTGCTCATCCGGGTCAAAACGACGGAGGACGCAGACGAACTGCACAGAATCCTGCTGGAGAAGAGGGCGTGAGGCCCCGCCCCCCAGCTGGGACTGAACAGACGCCGGTGGCGTCCCTACAGGCCGTCTTCCTTTTAGCAGATCACCTTCCCCCTTACCTCTGCCTCCCCTCCACGCCCTCCGGTCCCTCGTTGTCGAATGTGCGATAATCCGGCCCTAGACCGTGTCGTGGTAACTCGAGGTTCACATACTTTGTCCCCTGGTACAGTTTTGTAATGAAAGTCGCTAAGTAGCATGCCTGTATATATTTTAGATTAAGTAGTCAGTTGTCATACTGTGAAACGGGATTGTTATTTTTTTGCCATGCTTCTAGGCGTGAGACACCCTCGCTTTTGGCCAAACTGCTCATGCAAAAAGGTTTCTTTTCAGAAACTTAGGGGATAATGTTTATTGAACCGTTTTGAAGATATATTTTTTTTTAAACGTGAAAAACGAGTCAAGGCTCCCTGGAGTCAGAAACATTCCGTCAGTCGTGAACTTTTGCTGCTATCCTGTAGTTCAGTGGAAGATTGAGGTCAGTCAGCCAGCCGCTGCTAAAGCCACCATCGACCCGAAGATTTTAAACTGCGGTACTGATTAATTCGGACACTGTTGTGGCAGAAAGGAACAAAACATTTTGATGATGTGAGTGTGGGTAGGAGCAAGTCCGCTGTGATTCTCTGTGTCATGCTACTGGTTAATGAGGAAATTGAACCTTCAGGAATTACTAAGTCTGCAGTTTTGCTTCTGTAATTGGAGATGTTATTACTGGCTCTGCTGTTCTGGCACCCTGTTGCTCATTTAGGCATTTTCTTGCTTTGTATTTTTTTGTAAATTAAAGGAAACGTGATTTCACAAAGTCTTCGTTTTGAGTGTCACGGGGTCATTGGGCCCTCAGCTAAACAGATCTATATATTATTTTTTTAAAGCTTCAGCCACTTCTTTGTGAGCGATGTGATGGGGAATATTTATTCAGGAGTGGTAGTTGCCTGTGCTGAGTGAGCTGGATGAGACCTTTTCAACTCCGACTGGCGGATTTGAGTCCTTTTCAGTCCCCTCCCCACCACATCTGACCCCCACTTCCCCAAAGAGGATAGTATTGTACAGAGCCCCCACACTTTTTAAATGTAAGTGTTATGGATGAATCTGTGAGTCTGCGGCTGTTCAGTCCGTCTGTGCTTTTATATCGTCCACACTGGTGTTGCTGAGTGACTTTTTTTTTATCATCATCATCATCCAAGTGTCCTTCATGCTGCTCCAGCAGAGGTGACTCCCGCCAGGCAGCACGGCCTGACACATTTGTATGAGTGATTGGTCAATAAATCACTGCACGTTCACTTTCACAGACTGCGGCCTGTTTTGTGTTCTCTGGCGGTTTAGGTTTCCGCTAAACACGGTCGGTAATGAATTCAAATTCTCCTGGCACTCAGTGATAACCGGGGCCACTTGCTGGTGATCCAGTCATTCTGAAGAGCTTAAATATATATATTTTTTTCTAACCAAAAAGCAAAGCTGCAGAAACTAAAGAGTTTTAATTGGAAAGCGGGTAACGATCACCTGCTAACTTAACCAATTTTGAATTAGGCTTTAACCAGTTTTAGTTCTGCAGGGTCTGTGTGCTGTTACTCTATGCCGTGTATGTGTTTGCTAACCCTAACACTGACTCAATCATTAAACTGAGATTGGAAAAATGTCTGTCTGCGGTCTAGAGTATCTTCGTTATCCTGACGTCTCTTCCACACCGCTCTTCCTGGTGAGGATCCGAGTTGCCTTCCTTCACCCCTGGGTTGGAAGGAGCAGGGGCTGGATTTCCAGGTTCCTTCTATACAGTAAAATATTCAGAGACCGGCTTCCAGGGAGATAATGGCAGCAGCATACATTACACATCTGGAGTGTTCGGGCCTCTGAAATGGAAATGCTTGAATGCAAATTCATTGGAAAAGAAGATGGACATCTTATCCTTTATAACTTTTGTCTAGTACCCTGTAAGGGTGTTACTAGCCCACTTTTACGGCAGAGCCATCTACAGTTTTCCTTCTATAAGCATTGGATAAACTTGTTAAACCTGCTACTAACCTACTTGGTAACTGTGAAGGATGGATCCCCTTTTTACTGTGAAGTTTTATTGTTACTGTGAAGTTTAGCCGCCTCCTGTTTTCTACCTCTTAAGTCATGTGGCTTATAACATCAAGTAGACGCGTTAGACATTGTGTTTGAAGGGTTTTGTCTAGGTGGCGTGTTTACTTTATGGGTGCTCTGAAGGTGTGTCTGGTCACATCCTGTCCTGACGTGGACCGTGGGTGGATTCAACCTGCAAGATTAATAACCAAAGTAATATGCTGAAGCAGCTATGAGTCATAGCTGGGATAGTTTCTGATAACTTTTGTATTTTAGGGAATTAGGAGAAAAAATTCAAATTATGACAACATGCACATGGATTTATGTTAATATTTAAAAAAATGTTTAAAGCATTTGAACTGTGTCACCACAAAACAGGCTTCCAGAATGAACATCTTCCTATCTGTATACATCAGCATAAGCATACAAATTAAACAAGGAAAGGTGAGAAATTACTGGAAAATCAGTTCTTAATGCTGCTCAAGTATACTTGTCCTCTGATAGCAAAATGCTCAGATTACACATCGGTCCTTGTGGTTTTTGCAGTTTTGCTCAGCTCTCACAAAGCAGTCATAAGTTTCACTCAAGAGGACGTTTGCTCACTGGGCTTCTGAGCAGTAGAATGAGAAGCTAAGATCCTCATAGAACCCGTTACAGGTGTATATCACTGGATGGAGTTAAGTTGGGATAGTCAGGAAGCTCAGATCATTAAAGGGGTTCTTCAAGCACTGGTTTTCTGAAGAGCTCTGGGTCAGCCAGTGCACAGTTGTACTAGACCACGGGACTATGGCCAGCATACTAACATGGCTGCTTCTCTGTGTGCAATGCTCCCAGGAGCTGTGCTTTGGCGTCTCTAAGTACGGTGTCCGTCTGCAGCCCATGGTGTGTACTTTGGTGGTCCGTGTCTAAGTGTTCCAGATGCAGTTTCCTCTGCTGGTGTAACGTTCTCCTCTGTTGGGCTTCCATCTGTCGGCGTGACAGCGACCAGTTGGGTAGGTCAACATTCTTCCTCTTCCATCCGTGAGAACACCGCATTTCTGCCTCAGCCTGAAGGCACTCCCATCCACCGAAAAAGGCAAAGTGAACCTAAAAAAATTGCGAAGCTCTCATAAATGGAAAGCTCAGTCAAAGGGACTGGGAGATGCTCGGAGACGCGTTAGAGATACAAAACTTTAGTCAAACTTTTGCCGGCAAGTATTCAACAGAAACAGGTGAGGCTGGATGAAGTATTGCGAAGGATGGTTCATGTTGCTCTCAGAATGATACTACTTTATAAAACAAAGCTTGGATTTTATGAATGGGTACATAGTTGATCATGATATGGAAAGTCAGCTATATAGAGAAGATAATTACACTGAAACACCATGTCCATCTTTTGTTACACCTCATGGGTAGGCATTAAAGTATAGGAGATCCATCCATCCATCCATTCTCTAGTGGATACTCCAGGTCAGGGTCATGAGGAGTACAGAAAATAACAGTATAGCTTTGCTGTCCTGTTTACTGCCTCTGCTGTGAGTTAAGCATCTGCCGTTACCTGAGGTTCAGGAGACAGGAGTGAATATTTACAAGTTCATTGACTCAAAAATATCCAAACTTTCTGTTCAGCTCAAGCTAGTAAAACCGTAAGCTTGCCAGAAGGATGTACATGAATTCACTTTACTGGATGTTTATTTTTGGAAAGTACCGGAGTGCAGGGCCTCTGGTGCCACCAACCGATTAGCTGTACCTGCCTTAACTTCCATACCCCTCCGATGGTTTGTCTCCTTGTAGAGAGAGGAAATATGCCAAAGCACAGGACAGGAAGTGAGCAGGTGCTCTACCCATGCACACTATCACTGTTAATACTTCCTGTGTATAGCATATTAAATAAACATCAGTTTGTGATATTTGGGTTTTAGCAACATTATTAACAACTGTTCTATTAGCGTCCTATTTACTCAAATTGCTCTCACAATGTGTCCTTATAATTACTCTCAGTGTAAATTCCCTATACACATAATGTGTTAACATTAAAGTTTAAAATACTTCATTGAAAAAGAAACCTCTCTATCAGTGAGGTTGCTGTAAAAGATTAGCAGGGATACAATACGCGTACTGCCTAGTTACATTCAACTAGGTTAACGGCAGTTAATATACAGTAATCCAGCCTCCAACACTGCTGATATAAAGAAACCAAAAAACACCAAAGGCCACAACATCAAGCGTAACCCTTAAAGGTACATCCCTAAAAAAAGAATCCTGTGTCTGAAGTACAACATAGTGCAAAAGCTACACAACACAGCCAGCTAAAGGCCTTTCGGTGAGTGGCCGACTGGCGAGTATTTACAGGAAAGTAGAGACGTTGCCTTCGGGTCAAAGTTTAATAAACGGTGCATCAGTCGAGGGCTACGGATAATCCCAGCAGGAAACTGCAGGATGGTTAGAGTCAGTGAATGGGGTGTGTCGCTTCAGACGGCCTTGTTCGTCCTGTGAACAGGTGTCAGGTGGCAAAGGTAGAGGCACTTCTGAATGGCTGGTTTGCTATCGTTTCCCCCTGTTCCTCATGGTGAAACACCGCCTTGTCACTCTTTTTGGCTTCCCGTCTTGACACTAGGTGGTAGTGTTGTCTGTGGCCTGATGCAGTTAGGCACTTGGCAGTGAGTTGGAGGAAGTCGCTCGCAGCGTCCGCTATGTCATCAGGATGGGCTTTTGTCTCACTTCCAGGATATCTGGAAACAAGGAATTTTTTTTGTTTTAAATTGATTTTGTTCATAATTAAATTCTGATTTAATTTATGCAACATTAGTCTTGGAAACAGCACAAATGTAATCCTGAAACCACATTTGGTGCAGTTTTAACTAAACAATATACATTTTCTAATATTCTTTTTCCGAAGGTTTTTTAATAAGTGGACTGTTATTGGAATTCCACAACTGGCAGGCCTATGCATAGCTTTAGATTGGTGGCAGTAGCAAACCCAGGTTATTCTGAAAATGATAAATCCAAGGCATTATCAACAATTAGTGCCACTTCTTTTTCTAAGCTTGGCAAAGTTTCCCCTCACTAAAACCTCTTAAGGTAGGGGTGTCAAACTGGAGTCCTTGGGGGCCGGAGCCCTGTGTAGCTTAGCTCTTTCCCTGTTCCACCACAAATGATTCAGCTCAAGACCTGTGATGTAATTAGCACAAGGAGTTGGATCAGGTGTGTTAAATGAGGGTAAATCAAAAACTCCGGCTCCGGCCCCCCAGGACTGGAGTTTGACACCGTTTTAGGGTGACTCACAATTGTTCTGCCGCCGCAGTCTGCCGCCATTTTTCTGCACTCACGTTTCACTTAACGTTCACCGAGCACGCTTTTGTCATCACTTGTTGAATAAACAACACAGAAAATGGAGTTTTTGATTTATGTCCTAAGTTTGCGGCTTATTTGGAGTCGTTTTGGGCGTATTATCATACATGGCCCTCTTGATTTATCGAGTATGCGGCGCAATGATTTTCATTCAAATCGTGCTGTGCGTATAAAAAGACAGTTCTGTATTTTACCAAATATCTCAGAGTTTTTGTGTGTTGCATCCAGTTGTTCCTGGATACTCTCGTCAGGCCAGATTACCAGCAAACACTGCACCTCTGCCACAAACCAAAGTGATCCCTTTGCCGCCATATTTGTTATATGTTTTCCTTTCAAGGACATTAGATAACAGATGTAAAAATCTGTCCAAGTGCCAGTTTCTCAGTACTATACACCTAAAATATTAATGAGAGGTGTATTGTGATGCCCAAAACTTAGTAATCTGTATAAATTCATTTTCAGCCTTATGTTTATTCAATTTGGTTAGCGGAGCACACCATACACTGCTGTTTGGTATCATGGAAGTAATCTGCACTGATGTGGTTGTAAAGAAAGGGACACAACATCTCAGCAGCCACAACGTCTTTTAAAAAAGGAATACTGTGAAATAATGAGGTATAAAGATGTCAGTGGTGTGTCAGTACTTTTTGCAGTTTAAAGTCTGAAACATTTATTAAACATAATGAAAACCCGGCTTCCAGACTGATTTTTATACCCGTTACCTAAAGACCTGTAAATGTTTGTCACTACCCGATCTGTATGGCCTACCCGATCTTTACGGCCTACCCCCGGTCTGTACGACCTACCCCCGGTCTGTACGGCCTACCCCCGGTCTGTTCCTTCCGGGTCTGGTTCATGTATATAGTTTACATGTGCGCATATATGTGCCAGTCGCATCCTTGATGTCATGTCTTGGTTCCATGTCCGAGCATGTTTGCCGATCACACTATGCATACCGTGCCTGAGTACAACTGAACTGTGCCCCAGCCCACCACTTCAAACAGGCCTGGTCATGGTACAGAGTCAGTTTGGATCACCTAGTGTGAGTACATCCTTAATAGCCACTTCAGGGCCAAATACAACAAAATTTGCTGATTATGAACACTAATCACTGTTAGGATCAGAGCCACTTTCCCCACTGTGAACCTCACCTGTGGTTATTCGGTGCACGGGTAGCGTGACGTAGGTGAGGTGGGCATACAGCAGGAAAATGTCCTCAGTTCGGTTCAGTTTGAGCCAGGAGCCCACCAGGGAGCGGCCGGTGCCTGACAGTGAACGCGAGCGCAAGTTGGTGGCCTTTTGAAGATCTATCGGTAAAAAGAGACGATCACCCTGTCAAGCAGTTGTTCTAAAGTAGGCAAAGAATCAAGAGGATCAAGGTAGACTAAGAACAAGGCAGACTTGGGTCCCCCATTGCATCTCAGCCTTCAAACCCTACACAGAGATCCCCAAGCTGAATCATTAGTTGCAGTTGGACTATCAATCTAAAACATGAAAGCATCTCTGTTCCTACAGAAAAGTAGGCTAGCTAGTCAAGAAGCAATAAATGAAAAAGGGCCTTTCTTCCATGAAGCACAGAGGAGACAGAGAGGGATCTGTCTTGATAGCCCCCCTCACCTCCTCCACTGTCCTCACGGTAAAACTCCTCGCTGTCGTTGGCGGAGTGTGACTTCTTCATCTCAGCAACGTAGTTGCGCGGTACCTTGCGGCGTAGGGAGGGGGAGAAGAAGGAGGGCCGGTTCCTCTCCGGGGTGGGTGGTGTGCTGAAGGAGGTGACCTGAAACAGTGACGACATGGGTGGAGCAAGAGGACGTGAGGTGGAGGATGGGGCTAAGGAGTCAACGTTGCTTATAGCACCCTCATTAGCTCTCAAAAAGGAAACCCCACATTGGAAAGATCCTGTGAAACTTAGCACCTGTTTTATTGGCACTTACAGTAATCAACTCTCTAAACCATACTTCAGGGGTCTCCAACTCCGGTCCTGGAGAGCTACCGTCCAGTAGGTTTTCTATTCTACCCGGCTTCTAATGAGCTGCACCTGTTCTCAGGTAAATACCAGGAGCAGGTGTGGCTCATCAGAAGCCAAGTGGGACAGAAAACATACTGGATAGTAGCTCTCCAGGACCGGAGTTGGAGACCCCTGCCATACTCTGTAGGTCCTCCTGTTGGTGGTGTTGTTGGCATGGTTACATCGGCAAAGCTGGTTTTGTAAGGACCAACTGGACAAGCTTTTGAATCCACCAAATCGACAGTTTCAAGCTATCGTTGACAAGTTGGTCTCAGACTCTGTTGTCTCGTGTCCTACAAGATCTGCTTTAATTAAGGTTCCCAAATGGTAGCTAATCCGAAAGACATCAGGCTAGGAAAATATCAATATGCAACGGCAGAAGCACAGTGGATCATCACACATCGGAGCATGGCAAATGGAAAGTAAGCCAGCTGTAGTCCCAGGATGGGCTTGGCAGCAAAGACGAGCATGAATATTTGAAAGGCTCAGTCTTTGGTTTCAATTTGCATGAGTCTCCAGTGAAACAGACGGGAGTTAGGTTCAGAGGAGAGCTCAGCACATTACAGCAGATTCATTTGCGTGACTCGTTCAGCGTGTTGTGTTTCACATCCTTCTGGATTAGCGTACATGAGCAATCATGTCCAACAGGCCATGTTTAACAGGACCTGTGGGTAAGGTTAGAGGAGTGAAGCTGTCAGGGGTTACAGACCCGCTCGTGCAGGGGCGAGTCCATGTCCTCCTCTGTGTTGCAGGGCGAGGTGTCTCCGGTTGGCACGCGGCTCACCGCCATCTCTGCATGGCCCTTCCCCTGGGGTCCCTTCATGCGGACAAACTCCATGTTGTTGTACTTGTAGAAGCCAAAGGACACTCTCTGCGCCATCTTGGCTGCCACACTCACCTATGCACATGAGGAAAGGGAGTAAAGCTTAATGAGGGCCTCCACCCCTCGACCTCTTCATTCTTGCAGTTACCGAGCATGTGCATGATCGACGTGCCAAGAATAACATCTGGTACCGATTTTGTGCTGATGATGCATGCTAGAAGATATTTGATCATCTTATATCATATCACATCCACCTAAAACATTCATCCTGAAATAGATGCAGAAATAAACTGAGTAACTGAGTCAAATTTAAGGTGCATATTTTTGGAAAATCTCTTAGGTCTGTATGTAGAAGAGACCCCATTGCACTGACAAGCTTGGTCTCAGGGATGATAAACGTTTCAGAGACAGATTTGGGTGACATAATGGCTCTGTGATCTATTTTAGCGTTATCTCACTCCTTGCAGTAACGAAAGGGACAAAAAAAAAACACTGAACAAATGACTTGATTGAAGGGTAATTTGGAGAGCAGATGGATAACACATGAGGTCACACTTTTACAACGAGCCACGGGAGCTATCTCAAGTCTATCATTCACTTCTTCAGATTTTGAGTTTATACAATCTCTGTATCATCTCATCTATGAAGTTTCTATGGCTCAGTCTTACACATCAAAGCCTATTTAAACACCCTTGTGCAAATTAATCAAAACAAGTTACATATTAACATTTCAATATATAATATGACCTCAGTTTATTAGTAGCATTTGGATGCAATTTGGCATAAAATGCAACAATTCTGAGCAGTCTTTGATGATCTTGGGGGGTCCCAGTATCGTACTTAAATTAACACCTGAAAAAGCTTATTTTTTGTGGTACAATCCATTCCACAAAGGCACTGCTTACAGATTGACCACAGATTCTCTATAGGGTTTAAATCCAGAGAGTTTCCATGCCAGTCCTGAACCCTGATTTTCTTCTTGTTGATGAAATTCCTCACCCTTAGAACATAAACATAAGAACATAAGAACTATAAAAACGAGAGGAGGCCATTCGGCCCATCAAGCTCGCTTGGGGAGAACTTAACTAATAGCTCAGAGTTGTTAAAATC
>JAODLC010000065.1:27993671-28067867 GCA_026781145.1 Hippopotamyrus pictus | reverse complement strand
GAGGCTGAACAGATTTAGCTCAAGTAACCTTTCCTCGTATGACATTCCTCTAAGACCGGGAATCATTTTTGTGGCCCTACGCTGCACCTTTTCTAAGGCCACAATGTCCTTTTTAAGATATGGTGACCAAACCTGCACAGAATATTCTAGGTGAGGTCTCACCAAGGAATTGTATAATCTTAACCTTTTTAACATATGGTACAGGACGAGATCATGCAAAAAGATAGCTTGACCCATCAGGAAATATAACAATAATGAAATTTCCTACATATGATGATGTAACCCCAACACACTGACTAGTTGAAGTGACTAATGAAGGTATATTGTTGTCTTTCCAGAATGAGACTGAAAATCAGATTGCAATAACATTACTACTTGTCTCAATTAATTTTCACAAGGGTATCCATTCTAGAGCAGGGGTCTCCAACTCCGGTCCTGGAGAGCTACTATCCAGTAGGTTTTCTGTCCCACTTGGCTTCTGATGAGCCACACCTGCTACTGGTATTTACCTGAGAACAGGTGTGGCTCATCAGAAGCCGGGTAGAACAGAAAACCTACTGGACGGTAGCTCTCCAGGACCGGAGTTGGAGACCTCTGTTCTACAGAACATGCTTGATATGGCTTCTGATTTAAGATACAGTTTTATAAGTAAGTTGAGTACTCTTGGCTTGTCCTGTCCTCAGCTTCATGTTCTGGATATGTTCTGCGAAGACGACGAGCATGGTTGGGCTCTTACCCGGTTGTCGTAGACCTTCCTGAGGGCCTCGTACCGGATGGACCCCTGGAAGATGACGCCCTGGAAGGTGTTGCTCTTGTCGCTGGCCACCAGCTCCACGCAGACCATCTCACCCTCCCCCACGGTCATGTCGCCGAAGGCCTGCCACACGCGGCAGGTTTCAGCATGTGACTGCGCCGTCGTGCCACATATTTCACTACACTACACCAGGGGTGGGCAATCATATCCGCAAAGGGCCGGTGTGTATGCAGGTCTCTGGGATAACCTTTAGGTCAGCTGTTCGAACCCAGGTGCGAGGACTCTTCAGCCAATCGATCCTCTAATTAGAGATCTAATTAGGGCAGTGTTTCCAAATGTGGTCCTCGGGAACCCACAGACAGTCCACCTTTTTTTTTTGCTCCTCGGAGGGAGCGAAAACATGGACCGACTGTGGGTCCCCAAGGACCGGATTAGGAAACACTGAATTAAGGTGTTGCACTGAAATCCCACACACACACACAACAGCCCTTTCTGGATAAGATTGCCTACCCCTGACCTAGTAGTCAATACATCATTACGTATATATGTCACATGTTAACTGCAATTTCAACACACAGGCTAGTAGCAGTTCATCATATGACCCTACTGCTTTCACATCTTTCAGCATATGCAGAGATACATAACATATAGAGTGGTACATCCACCATTGAACATTTTAAGAACTATGAACTGTTGACCAAGCAGCCATCACCATCACTTATTTAAGCAACATACTGACATCTCATTTAACTGATTTAATCATTATCAGTTTCGTCCACTTAAGGACACTACAGCAAAAAGTGAATCTAAAGCCTATCACCACAGTATTGGCTGCGAAAGTCAATCAGGCTCATATCTTCGGAATGACGCCCCGTACCCCCAACTGTCATATGACTATTGAGTAAGAGGGAGCTTACATCATGCTGTGCTTCGGCGTCGTCACTATGGGAGAACAGAAACCTGATTGGATTATCACCACACATGGGCATTACCTCCTCAAAGTTGTCGATCATGAAGAAGATGTTGGGGTAGCTAATCTTGGACTCCTCGCCTTTGCTGTCCATGGGGTGCTTGCTTGGAGAGGCGAACACTTGCTGTGTAATGGAGGGGAGATGCGACAATCATGGTTTAGGGACACAGGTGATGTCACATGATGCAGTCAGCTTTAATCTTTTCAGTGTAAGCATCCTATGCCACACCCCCCGCTTAAAAAAGTAATTCACAAACATTGTGAACGTCTCAAATTCAAAGTGATCATGTGATCGGACCCGCACCTGCGACTTCTTCTTGTGGATGTGTATGTCGCCAGCTTCTGAGCGCGTGCAGACCGCACAGGTGACCACATAGTCCAGCTGGGGGACAGTGACTAACAGCCGTGAGCTTACATGCACAACAGAATATCCCTACAGGCAACCTATGATGAATCCACATAATATATCAATGTCTGGCAGCAGACTTATATATATTGTAGAAAAACATAGTGCATATGGCTTCATAGGGGCTGAGATTTACGGAAGAAATTAATTTTAAATTTAAGTATGATGCCCAGCTTCCTCACTCCTATTTCTTAAGCCATTTCAAAAACGTGGGTGTGTTGAGCCATGAAGTCACCTTGTCTATCTTCACCACCACCCCAAACACAGTCTGCGCCTCCACTGGCCAAGCACAGACCACAAAAACAGCCCATCTTTTATTTACATACTTAAATCTCTCCGGTACCTTCTGCAGGATGAGGTTCAGGTAGACACTGTCCTCCCAGTCGATGTCCGGGTCCCCCAGTCCGGGCAGTTTCTTGGAGTCCCTCCTGTATACCTCCACCTCCACCTGGCAAGAGGAAAAGGGACCAGCACCTCCATAAATACGAGCGCTACTCTCATCTAAAACTAGACCCTGCACCCGTTATATAAAGAGAAGGACATCTGAAATAGGAACACATTTTTTTCACTGAGACATTAATACAATAAAAGGTTAATCATTCCGCTACGACGGACGGAAAATTTTAATTCCCATACAGGAGCCCAAGAAGAAGAGTCTAATTTCTGTGTAATAAAAATTTTAATGAAATCAAAGAGCAACAGAAATCAGCAGAGAGAATTTGTCCTGTGAGAAGAACAAAGCATGGTTATTATGGTGATTTATTAAAGTGAATGTGGAATTCTGAGCCAATCTCTGACTGGCAGCACACTGTAAGGCGCAAAGAGAGGAAAATGGGTGGGGGATTTGTTTTTTTTTGGGACTAAGGTCACCTTCATCGATAGATAGGTGACCTCATCTGGCCGACAGTGCTTCTTTGTCATGGAGAGGGATCCTCTCCCCAACTGTGGCAATTACGCAACCACCCCCACTCCCAAGAGCACCCACAAACAAAACCTCATTTACAAACCATGTCTGGAATACAGCCATAGCTCACCACCCCTCCCCTGCAGTATCATCAGTTTACCCAGAAGACACGGCGATATTATTTTTATTTGGTAGACATTTTGCTTGGTGGGATATCATACATCCATGCACATAACCAGTAATATGCTGACGCTGCATTCGTTGAGCTGGGAACTCATCCGTCCAAAATCAACTAGAGGTCACTGGCTTCAGCTCTAGAGGTTTCAGTTCAATTTGGAACACAGAGGTGACTGTAGATGACATCACCTGCACTCTGATTGGTCGGCTGTCCCACCGACAACTGTTGCTGTTCATGCCACCATATTAGACTGAGCTTCTTCCAAATCCGCCATCAAGCCAAGACCGGCTGTCTCGTTTCCCAGCTCTTATCCGCCCACACTGATCGGACGTATAAGCTGCCATTTCACACAGACTGGGACCATAAGCTCAACACTGAAGCAACAGTCACAGTTAGCGTGTAAATACACCTTGCCCCGAAGCCGTCCTCATGAGTCTTTGCGATATAAAGTCTCCTTCTATGAGTTAATGTCATGAGACCAGGGAGATTCAGGAGAGAGAGATATGTACCAGGATGAGACAGTGACCCGATATGATGGGCCTGTAGACCATAGCGGAACATGGCAAACCTGCACAAATATGCTAACTTTTGTTAGCATTGCCTTTACCATCTGTGGCTATGAAAAAGCATGAGGAAAAAACACAATAAAAAGAAACCACAGCTCAATATTTATTCAGCTTTAAAATGTAATAACAGCTGTCCCCAAAGAAGCCAATCAATACAAAAATCTTCAAACCTGGTCTAAAATTGAGGTTTCGCTAAGCGAATTCAACCACTGCTCAGCTCACATAGTGTGTGTGAGAGCAGCAAAAACTCATAGCTTTAAGTGTCCGACTGAAAAGGTAAAGACCCCCAGACTTGCAGCTGTTTGCTCAGTTTAAATGCTCAAACTGCACCACTGGGCAATTAAATCAGGAATTATCAAACCAGAGGAACAGTTGCTATAAGGACATCGATCTTGTGACGTTAAGGTGCTTTGGCAGTCGCTGGGTCGACACATATGAGGAAACATGGCCCGTGCAGACCTGTGCTGTTACCATAGCAACACCCGTTTACCCACTAAAGGTGGCCGGTACTTTACTGTCAACCAAATTAAGGAGAACCTTTTATCTCTGAAAAGCACAAGACAGGCAAACAGACAGACAGATAAATACTTTATTATAATACTACGCAGAACGGTACTTCAGTCCTAGTCATACGGCCCTCAAATTACCTGTGCTTTGGAGGAAGTGAAATGATCATCATTTTGATTGGTGGGGGGCCTATAGCCCCTGAAAAAGTAGAGTGGGCCCTGATTATGGAGTGGTGAAGTTGAAATGAAAGGAAATTAAATGAAATATGATATATGATGAATTCACCGCACACTGGTTCCCAGTAGAATTATTAATTTTGTGCAATAAGTAGATGCATTTTGTCTTGCGCTCTTGCACCGTTCTGCATTTCCTGGTTGGCTAACATTGTCCTTGATGGTCTTGTGCTGCAGTGTGTTACAGACTTTCCATGGTGTTTTCTGGAAGATAAAGTCCCTCCACTCCTTGAGCGGGAAGAACATGCGGCTAATAGTGACAGAGTCACTGGTGGGTCCTTGGTGCTTTTTGCCATCCTTTGGTTCAGGTGACATCCAGCTCAAATCAGGAGCCTGGAGGATAGAGAGGAAGCCTTAAAAGCTGCAGGTGCTCCTTGCTGTCAGGGTGAGGCTCTTCATGAGTGAATGAGAACACTGATCTCCTGGTCTTGTTGGGGGGGGGGGGGGGCAAGGCAAACATGCCCTTGTTTTCCAAAAAATCTCAGATCAAAACACTATTTGCATCATGGCCATTTCATTTATTCCAAATCTAAATGAATCGATTTACAATTAATTACTATGAATCTCCAGGGTTCTCTTAACATCTGCCAGCACTGGTGGATGAGCTGGAGTCGGGGCTTTCCCAACACAGATAGACAGAGGGTGGTCCCAGAGAACAGCAGGGGGGCCCCTTGTGGCAGGAACGGCAAAACCTTTTACCCACACCCATCTAACATCCAATACCGCTGCCAATAACAAGGCACAGAAGATTCAGATTCCAGGTTCAGAGCATATGGACTATAACTACACAGACTGTCAGGGTTTCACATGAATAGATACGTGAGGTATCAGCAGTGGGGTCAATCGGGGTCGCTGGGTGGCTCGAAACTGGCATTACACACAGCCAGACAAGCCACCGATAAAACATTACTGCAAAATGATGCGTTAGCTCTGCTTTGAAAAGCAGCATTATGCAGCAAACAGCCATGTATTAATTGATTAACTCAGTTTTCATGGTACAAACTGCCATCCAACCATGTGACTTAAACTACCAATGGCGCGCCTTCATTTTGGTGGGAAAGGTGACAGATTTTTCAATGGATGCCTGCTCCACAGGAGCCAAAGGACCATTGGTCAGCTCAGGTCTGTGCCCTGCTGCTCCTCTCGCCGCAGGCAGCACTAGCAGACCGGCTAGGCTGCTACAGCAAGCTGGAGGCTTTATTATTATCGTCTGCAACACATGTCAATCTGTTTATATGGCCGGAAATTCGACTGGAGCATGTCAAGTGAAGTACCACTAGACACCGACGTGTGGCTTAGGAGTATTGGTCATTAACGTTGACATCGCCCCCTTTGCCCCATGCACAGCGAGTTCTGGCTGTTGGGTGATAACAAGCTTCCTACTGCCAGTCTGGGCCTGCATCCATTCAACATAAATGTTAGTTTCCACTGGGTCCAGGGTCTCCTTGTGCGTTCTCCTTATTCATCTATAGTATTTGAAGGAAGCCTGTTTGTAAGAAGAGTGTGACCCTTCAGGGGGTAGAGTAACAGCTAAATTTGGCTGTAAATGATGCATTTGTTTGCTTTTGACGCAGGGACTGACATGGAGCACATCACCTCAAGCTGAAGAAGCTTCTCTGTACAGTCTTGCAGGTGATCATCTCAGCACCAGTCAGACCACGTTAGTGCTATGCGGAGTTTGAGCTGAAACAAACCTGAAATGAACCGAGCATGGCCTCAGGGAATAAAAGGAAGTAGGCCTCTGTATGAGGCAGGAATTGCCAGGGGCCGAAGAAGCAGGCCGCATTTCAGTAGGCCTGCAATTAGCACAGCGGGCCGGTACGATCCAGCCTTCGTGGTTTCTTTTTACAGATCAAAGATGACCGAGCGGTAAAGCTGCCTCTGACCAAATGGTGATGCATTAGCCATTTTAGCCGGATCGTTTAATGATCCAAACGGAATCGATCCACCCCTACGGAGAATCCATCAGGGAATCTGATGGTGAATAGAGCAGCAGTGCTTAAGGATACTTTGAACTCGTTATCCTCTCGCGATGACTGCATTCGCGACACGGGAGAGACAGATGGTCCACAAATCGCCAGCGCTGTACTGAATTTCCTGCCCGGGAGATTCCTGCGATGTCTAATGCGGCACAATGCTCCTGGAAGGCACAACTAATTATAGCCTCTGTAAGAATTTGTCCGTCGCAGGTCAAAGGGGCGCTACGCTACCACTGCTCTCCACATGGGGGCGCACAGTAGATTGGAGGGTGGATGCTCGGGGAGGATGGCTGTGTGGAATATATATGTGGTCACTGTCAGTCCCATTTTTGTGCCTTGTAGACTTTTTTCCTACAGGCTGATTCACAGTCTCATGGTCCTTTCAATTCTGTTTTTAGCCGTGTGTGTGTGTGTGTGTGTGTGTGTGCTCACCTTCTTCCCATCGATGTTCTCGGCGTTGTATGCCGGCTTCCTGCGTACATAGAAGAGCATGTCGTCCTGGCGTGGAGTCCACTTTTCCATGAAGTAGGTGGAGAACATCCACGTCCAGAATACAATCCTATCGTCTTTGAAGCAGCCTGGAGTTGGGAGAGTAGGGGGGTTGTGAATCATCAATCCACACACACACACACGGGATAGGCCACCAAAGCCCAGAACAATCCAGTGCTATCCATTAAAATGTTCATTGTTATA
Source organism: Hippopotamyrus pictus (assembly GCA_026781145.1). NCBI lineage: Eukaryota > Metazoa > Chordata > Actinopteri > Osteoglossiformes > Mormyridae > Hippopotamyrus > Hippopotamyrus pictus. Next base: position 28,060,677 of record JAODLC010000065.1, on the reverse strand, counting down.
CGGTTTGGATCTGCAACAGACATGCTTTCACAAGTTGTATAGGTATGTATATTTATGGTGTGTCATTGAGGCCCTTAACATCCCGAATGGTTTATGTCACACATGGTGCATTACTGAGAGGCAGGACAAATTAATGTGTTTGTTCCTATAGCAACCATCATATAATTTACATTAGTTCACGCCATAAGTTGGATCCATTATGGTTTGTGCCTATATAATATAATAAAAATAAATGAATACAGTACAAAACACCCTCATGCATCTGTCAGTGTCTCTAGCTGAATTAGCAAGGCATCTGCATATCACAGACGGGGACAAATTTAATTGGATTTCTGGATCCGTTTTTCTAGTTATGCCTGATCGCGCGTCCCTGCGTTTGCGCGGCTCGCCGATCCTCGTGCGCCACCCGGGGCAGCGTCTCTAACGTCACTAATGCACGCCTTTGATGTTTCCGAGCTGAATGGGCTGGCTGAGTGCTCAGGACTCCCTTTGTGCTGCCGGCGACCAGCTACACCAGATCAGATAAGTTAGCACCTTCGCCGACGGCCGGCCTTACATTTCATACCACAACCATGGATTTTGACAGGCACCCGTCATGGACCCATTACGTTAAAAATATTTTAAATAAGTTAAATGTTTAATCCGGACAAGACTTCGTTCCCATTTGCAAGCCTAACATTACAATCAGGAAATGTACAGCAGATAACTTGAGCAAATATAATTACACAGGAGATTATTCTATCTGGAAACTGACATTTTCAGCAATCTGTTTATTCCCTTTCAAGGCAATTCAGTCTATACATAGAAACCAGTGTCCCCCCACCCTCCTTGCTTTTAAAGATTTCCTCATCCACAGACATTTATGAATAGATTTACATGATGTTAAATGCATGTATCTACATGTGTAGCTACATAGCACATGCATAAACATATAGACAACATAGCGGATGAAAAAATAGTGTAATGTAATGACTCAGCAGCTTTCGATAAACCACCCTTTGCTTCCACTTGACAGCAGGTGGCATGGTAGTTGAGAACGTAAATGTGACCATGTATATTAATTTATGAATATACATTATATATTAGAAGTTTAACGGTACACGTATTCGTAGGGAAATTTTTCAGTACGGGTCTTTTGATTCGGTACGCAAATGTGGCGGACGAATGCAGCAAAAGTGTTAAGTGTGTTTCCTCGGAGCAGCACTCGGAAAGGGGGGGATTAAGCCGCGCCACTACGCATGCGCGCGTACGTACGAATGGGAATGGGAAGCCGTTAATGTGAGTACAAGTACAGCACAGGTATTTTTTAAAATGCTGCACCATAATGGATGTTTATTTTGTTATGCTTTGCATTTTTTGAGACAATATTTGTGTTGCATAGTTATAACACGAAGCTGAAAGCTGCTAATGTGAATACAGTACAGATCGGGTACAGCTAATTTTCTAAATGTGCACCTTAATGGATGTTAATTTTATTTTTTTGAGAGAATATTTATTTTGATTTACTTTTAAGTAAATTTTAGTTTTTATCAGTAGGTTGCAGCAGCGGACGGAGACTGACAGTCATACTTTGCTCAGTAAACCACAATTTAATAAAGAAAAAAAGAATGAATTTATGTTTTGTTTCTTTTATACCTCCGCTATACCGAAAATGTACCGAACCGTGACTTTGAAACTGAGGCACATCCCTAAGATTAGAGATAGATAGATAGACAGATACCCGAGTTGTCATTTTTTGTGCAGTATTGTAGCCTGTGTCTAAATTGGTCTCTCTGCTTCTTCTTAATTTGGCATGTCTTATTCAGCACTTCTGAAACTGAAAATAACCGCATTCTCTAAAAAAAGCCAATTCAGTGATCAGGGTTACTGAGTTATGAGAGTGGGGGCATTTTTATGTATTCGACTGGTATTGTTTTACAAACAAAACGTGCCAGTTCCCCGGCCCAGCTAGAAAGCACATGTACGCTTTACTGCGATTTGTTGTCTGGTTAAGAGATTTGGGATGATTCCAGAGAGCAGTATAAATATAGGTCATGACGACGATTCTGCTGCAGCCGTGAACGGCGGCTTTGATCACACCTGTCAACGTAAAAGATAAAAGAACGAGGCAAGAGTTCTGCAGAAAGACAGCCTTGCTGTCCCACAGTGGTGCCCTGCTGTGCATGGTGTCTGAATCCTGCTTCTGTTTAGCAGTTTTACATCTCCATTTGCTGCCTGTTCTAAGTCCCTATTTCTCTTCCTCCAGAATGACTTCCAGGCCTTTGGGGAGACAACTTTCGCCAGCTGATGACACCAGATGTAATGTCTGTATTACCTATTCAATCTGCTGACGGACTTAGACAGACTTAAATGATGTGCTAAATAAGGCCCTCTAACTGGGAAGTGATCCTGTAGAAGTTCACCTCCTTAACAACTACGCCCCCTGTGGGCTCACATAAACACTGCAAGTCTGTTTGCATGTTGAGTGGGTGGTGGTGTAGCCTTGTGTTTGCAGGAATGGACTTTTCTTGAGAGGAACTTGGATGTCTTTCCTTGATGTCGTAGCTGCCAGGACTGACTTTTTACGCATACCCTCCACTAGGGCTGCTGCTAACGACTATTTTTCTATCAATTATTATTTTACTGATTGGTCGATTAATCTGAATTGACTGTTTAATTTCATTTTATTCTGACAACAACAAACTGTATGTCCTCGCAGGGATTAGATAAAGGACATCGGCTTCTCAGCACTATAAAGACATTACTTACTGCCTCAATTCGATAGACAGACTAGTAGCACGCCCAAAATATTAGTGAGATGCGTACTGTGATGCCCATATGTTTGTTACCAGTTAAAATTCGGAGTATCCTTATGTTTAACAAACTCGGTTAGCGAAACCACATGCTACTGTTTTGGTAAATCATGGAAGCGGTAAGTACTGGAGTTAAAAAAGGCACAGCTCAGCAACCACAGCATCCTTAACAAGAGGAGATATTGTGGGAAATGGTAAAAGATGTTGGTGGATGCCAGTACTTTTTGCAGTCTACAGTCTGACGTTTTTTGGTAATGTATTTTTATTTCATTTCAATTATTATTATTATTATTGCGCCCTGCGGTGTGTTGGCGACCGCCCAGGGTTGGCTCCCGTCTGCGCCCGTTGTTCCTGGGATGGGTTCCAGTCCCCCCCGCGACCCTAGTTGGGATTAAGCGCTTTCAGAAAATGAGTGGATGGATGGATTATTATTTTTTAATTTTTGTTTTAGTTTACTATAACAACATTGATCCCTACAAGCCCAATGTGCACAAACACACACTGGCGCCGTCATTCAACGTAGAATAAGCCCAGATTCTAGACTAAACATTTTCTTCACTTATTCCTTGGAAATTCTGAAGTAGCTTTATTAGTAAGTTATGGCTTTATTAAAAAATGTATTTAGTAGATACAAGGACAAAAGATGTTAAAAAGCTCTCCATAATAATGGTAATTTAATAAACATGAATAAACCACATTTAAGGTGGTTTTACCTTTTCTGAGGATCAGTCACCCAGAATAGTGCCTCTGCGGGGGCTCGTGTATAGCACCAGTGCGAAACTCTGCACAGTGTAAAACCACCTTTTTGATTTGTGGTAATTTGAAATACTCCCACAATTACGTAGTGTTTTACTGAAGGAAAACATTTGTCAGAATGAAGTGTTTTAGAAAGGTAATTTCATTAAAATAATTAAAACAGTGCATCAACTTAAAATACTGAGGTTAACGCATTTTCAGCATTTACGTCATCGACTATGTCGAATAATCCCGTCAGCCCCACACCCCACTGCCAGATAGCTACAGCCATGATCCAAGCTGCTAGGAGTATCCATTTAGATGAACATCTTCGAGGGCTTTATCGGTTAGATATCTGCTGGACCCTGAATCTTTAAACTGAGCAGGCCTGGTGTTGAGACGAGAGGGGTAGGCAAATCACAGACTCACAGAATCAAAGATGCACGTCCCATGAAGAGCGTTAAGGAATATGGCGTCTACTAGACGGGACGAGCAGACGTCTACCTCATACGGTCAGACTGAGGTCACTCAGCACTAAAAACATCACCAAGGTACCATTTAGACAGCCCATATGATGCACTTTCACGTGGGATGAAGAACTATCAGGAAACATACAGTTTAACCTCAATAAAAGCACTTTGCATGATTAAACGGTGCATTACAATGACAGGCTCCAAATGACTATTTTATTGAGATTTATTAATCCTAAACTCATGTGGCTAATAAAATAGCCTGTAAGGTACATAAACACACCAGCACAGTGGACATGGGGTCGTAAGTAGGACTGCACCATATATTGTTCCAGCATCGTCACTGCGATGCGTGCACACGCAATAATCACATTGCATTTGTCGACATTGCTTTGTGTCTGTTGACAACTTGTGGCAACACCGCCAACTTACTAGACACACTATATTGTTAGATAAGTACTATTTGGCTAGAGTTTATTTTGCATAATTTCAAGTCCTTTATTAAAAAAAGAAATATTGCAGTATTATTTACTGAAATGTCACATATCGAAATGTGATATTGTCCAGTCCTAGTCATGTGACTTCATGCTCTGATACTGCTCATTCTCATAAGAGGGTTGGAAACACACAGGTTGATGGGTCATTGGTCACAGACTGAAGAATGTGAGGTAACAGCAGTGAACCCCAAATGCCATGTGGTAGCTGGGTGTGGATCCCCTAGATTCACTCCTGTCTACTGTTTCAGGGGGATGTGCATAGAGAAATACCATTTCAGGAGGCCATTCATATAGATGTACCATTTCAGAAGATCATTCTTAAAGATGTAACATTTCAGGAGTCCATGCATAGGGAAGTACCACTGCAGGAGACCACTCACAGCAGTGTACTACAGGGTATTTCAGAATGCCGTGCACAGAAAAATCCATTTTAGGAGGACAATAAAGAGCTGTATCATTTGAGGATAGAGGTCATGAATAAAGATTACTTTATCCCTATTCCCCTTTATATACTGTGTTTTGACTACAATCTTCAGCCAAAGGAACGGAACAGAAAACAGACTAGGTTCCACTTCCAGATTTTGCCACTGTGATAAATAACAACAGCAGTTGAACTACGTGCAAAATACAGCACAGCAGCCTGTGTGGGGGGGGGGGGGGGGGGGAAACAAACTGACACTGCACTCATCACGCTCTTACAGGTTGGCATTTGAAATTACAAGCTTCTGCATGACTTACTCTGTGGATGTAATGAATTAATCCAAAAACCAGGTTCAAGCAAATCTCCAGTTAGCTACCTCACTATGCCACACTAATTAGGTAATTAAGTAAGCACTTCTGTAACAATGCTGAATATATCTTCTTATGAGATACAATAACTCACTAAATTACCTGAAATTCCCTAATGCCAGTCTTTATTATACCAGATCATAAAGCAAGCTTTGCTTATTACAGACACTATTAATACAGACACATTGCAGCAGAAATTGGCGTCAATAATTCAAATTTAGGCACACAGATGTATTCTGGGGAATGTTTTCCCACAAGGGTGGAGAGGTACACGACCTTGAATCTAATAAAGACAGTGAGGTTCCAAGAGGATATGAGGGCTGGGGTTTAACTGTCCCCACCACTTTCAAATACCCGAGTGCAATTGGTTTTTCATGGGCTGCCAGAATGAGGTGCCTATTCATATTCATGGATGTTGACTTCACCAAAGACTGACGGGGGTTTATACACCAGCCTATACGGTTTCACTGGCAGCTCCGTCCTGGTCTCAGTGGCTCTCCTCAAGCTCTGGCAGGTAGCAGGTCATAAGGACTCAGGTTCCTGTCTGTAGTTATTCCTGTTCACCCTCCACAGAAATGCATTCCAGAAATGGCTTTGGCATATCATTAAAACAGGTCTAATGTCAAGGTGTTTATATGTTATAAATGTCCGTACATCGATCCATCCATCCCTCCATCCATTTTCAGTATCTTCCTCAGCAATGAACATGCCAGCCACAACACTAGCCAGTGATTAACATCAGTGTTGGGTGTTCCCCCTCTTGTTTATGTGTTATAAATGTCCATCCATCCATCCATCATCCATCCATCCATTATTTTCAGCATCTTCCTCAGCAATAACCATGCCAGCCACCACACACCAGCTAGCGATAAACATCAGTGCTGGGCATTCCCCCTCACAGGAGGGGTTTCCAGTCCTCACAGGCCATAAACTACCGATTCTGACAGCACATAATCTCCTGATTCTTCTGGCTGATGTTTCTCCAGTTCAGGGCCTTCAGGACACTCTTCGGAGTGTCTGAATTTGGATTTAACTCCACAGCAGACTGAAACACGGCTTCTGTAAATGACAGAGTCTGGATCAGAAACTAGAAAGCGACAAACACAAAGGAACAAGATGACTCTCTCGATGTCAACAACCCGCTTCAGGTTCATCAGCCGAGCCACAGTTCGAGCAGTATCTAGTAATCGATTCTGGAAGCTGTCCCAGAGAAACGGGTTAGGGGCAGAGAGAAGATTTACTAAGAGGCCAGATGTTCCTTCTCCATGGGCAGCAGCCAGCTGGCACATACCGGAAGCCCCAGAGAAATCTCAAGGGACAACAAGCAGAAAGCACACCAGTTATGCTATTTTAGGACATGGACCCTAACAAGACGGAAGAGTGTCTTAACCGGAAGCGACACACAAGTATATTCAACTTCCACTGGGCCAGGTTTGGTGCACTGAAGAGTTTTGGGTCAACTGGTCAGGTTTGGAGTTTTGGGGCAGCTGCCACTGTTGTGTCCTGCAGCTCTGTCCATTTCCTAAAAAGTGAGGGCCAAAAACCAGCTGTAGAAGTGGGAACAACTGGAAACAGAGAAAGGGGCAATGGGCTGGTGTTACAGACAATACAGGCATCGGGGGTTAATCGCAACTCATAGGCTGGATGTGTAGACTGGTCTCTGTGGGAGTCAAGGAAAAAAACGCAATGTCAACGGTTCAAGCAGAAAGACTTGAACTTATCCTTGTCGTGTCATTAAAATTTAGTTGATGATTCTATGCAATAATGTTATGCTAATAAAAACGTCTTCAAAGTTTTTTGACTTACTAAACATGTGTTTTCTGCAGTTAAAGTAAGTAGCTATCGCTGATAAGGAAAGAATAGAATTCTGAGAAAATGGATGTGTTTCATGTAAAACCAGGTTTAAACTTGCTGGCCTGTGAAATGACTGGTATGATACAACAGAGATTGCAATCTGCATTGTAAGCATTGTAAGCATTGATGAAAACCAGGTCTGAAGTTTAGGGAAATACCAGCAGCTGTGTGTGACTTGAGGAGGCCTTGAGAATTATACCTGTCAAGCTGGCATTTCTTCATTTGAGATCTAGTCTCAAGGGAGTTTTACTTACATAAAAAAATATTCTGAGGACAGAAGGGGAAATTGGTTCAGAGAGAACAATCAGATTTTAGTGGAGGTGGGTCCAAACAACTAGAGGAAGCAGGACCAACCAATCAGATATCTTGGACTCACCTCCCCTACAATCTGATTGGTTCTCTCTCTGAACCAATCATTTTTCCTTCAGCCATCAGAATATTTTTCTGCAAGTAAAACTCCCACGAGAGAGATCTGGATTCTCAAAGAGTTCAACAGTTAAGTCTACCAATGGCCTCTCTGATTAGTGAGACCCTTTCAATGTGGAGAAAACAATAAAAAATTCATATTACTCATGTAGAAAGATAAGCAAGACAACAGAAGCTAGAGTAGAGGTGTAGAAAGCAAAGTAAAAGGAAGCCCCTTTGAACGCAGGTTTTAATCATCAAGGCTTAAATGATCAGGAGTTAAATAAACATAGTATTCACATTAAGATGTCCTTTATTGTCTCTACAGTAACATTACTGCAACCTTTACCTGCATTTCCTGTTAAGACCTTCAGAAGGAATAGACAAAACACACAAAATGTACTGCAGTGTATTCCTTTCGAGTTTCCGATACGGAAATGAAGGGAAAAAAACCATCTGTCATACCTGCTCGAACTGAATGACAGGTGGAGGAGGATCTCATTTTAGCGAGAGAAGGGGGATTCCCTCCAGAGGCAGGGTTGCCAACTATCACGCATCTGGCGTGAGACTCACGCACGAAGTCTTGCAGAAAATCTATTTTATTGCATTATAAACCTGAAAGGAGCTTAACAACGAAGTCTGCTACCACACTGCTCTGCCCAGAGCAGAAAAGCATAGTATAGTGGACAGAAACCACAGAAGAACTGAAGTACAGGAACATACATTTTGCGTCGACTGTACGGCATTCCTCCGTCCATTTGTGATGCCTTACTTTCTGCAACAATCAATCCCTGGATATGAATCCCTTGTGCTTCGCATCAGAGCGGCTTTTTCTACCTCTGGCTGAAACAGGAGGAAGTTAAACGTGAGCCAGCTGTGGCCAGGCGGCAAGTCAGCGACACAATGCTGCTTTGCAGCCACACGCAGCGATGCATGAGGACGTCTGAACCCCCGAAAAGAGAAGAGAGAAAACGGAGGTGGCTTTGTCTATTGTTAAATAGAAACCAGTACAGTTTGTGGCTAACCTAAGGCACACCCTGAAAAGCCGCATTCTGGAGAAGTCGCAGGTCTCCGTCTGCAGGGAGCTAATCTCCAGCGACAGAAGGGACCCACCGCGGGTGGTCTGCCCATCTGCGTCAGTCCGATAAAGAACCGAGATGCTTCCTCTCCCAGCCATAGCCCATAAGCGGACACGGGCCGAAACTTGAGGGCTACTTTCCAGCCACGTCATCATAAATCTGACCTTCTAAAAATCAACCTCATTCGTGCCTTAGGGGTCATAACGTGCTGAAGATCTGTCAGGTGGCGCCCTCTCTCACAAATCACACCATGCAATCTGCAAATGGGTCTAAGTAAAGGCCTGCACTACTCTGCATGCAACAGTTGTAAACAGCAGCAGCGTAGAACATCAAATCTGACTGAAATGGCTTGACGTAACAAACCAGACTTTAAAGGTTCCATAACAGGTGAACCCAATTCAAACTCAAAGAACTTTATTGTTCTCATAACAAAGGTTGCTCTAACACTTAATAAAATCACTGTATTCTACTTTGTGAAACAGAATAAGGAAATAAATGAAAAACAAAGTCTATCTATCCATCCATCCATTGTAAGTACCAGTTCTCTAAATGTAAATGTGACAGCAATGAAAAGGTCTTCAGCCCAAACAAAAACACATGCAGATGCTCCACTGTCAGGGTCTGTACTGTCCAACCCTCCCCTTCATATGTCTTTCCCGTTTGGCCAGTAGGTGTCACTGGCCATCCTGTTCTCCTCCCTGTTGCTCGCCCTTAAGCCCCTAGTGTGTTCTCCTTGCCCCCTGGGCAGGAACACCTGCTGGCCAAACGGGGAGGAGACACGAAGTGCAGCGTCAGACGGTACAGACCATAACGCTCTACATGCGTTTTGCTCGCCAGTGAAATCGGACGGGAGTATGCGGCACGTAACGCCCTCCACCCGATACAGCAAGGTTTAAACTCACGCGTCCTTCAGCGTGAAGCTCTTTCTAACTCCCTATCGTCTTTCCACGAAAAGCAGCTTTAAGTTGTGTTCATTGATTTTTTTTTTTTTTTTTATTTACATTTTAATGATCTACTGAACTACGGTTCCAAAACATGAAACTGAACACGTCTTTGCTCCTTATCTGCTCAGAAAGAACTGCATTTAGCAGTCTGAGTTCCTCTACTATACACTTCCCCTTTATCGAGTTTTCAGTTTACATACAAACACCCAGTTCATCATCTTCATTCTGCGGTGCACCATATAGGCCTGTCTTACTTTTATGATGAACACTGTATTACAGGTCGAGTAAAATATGCATATCTGTCCTTGCACTGGACTTTCTGCAGAGTTTCTAAGAGGTTTCATGAAGGCATTACAACATAATTAACTGATCAATAGGTTAGGTGATCTATATCAATCTGTCTATTTTGAACATAGTTCACCTACTAGAGAGACTGACTGAAAATACAACACAATTAATCTGCTGATGAATTGTGTAAACCCATACACACCAGCTGAGTTTAATTTAAATATTCTACTTCGAGTTAAATACTATCGTTATACTGCTTCTATAATCCACCGAATACAAATGCATCGTTGCCTCGGATAAAGCCATTCAAAAAACACCAAGAAAACAATTTAAATTATAATTAAACTCTGCGATTACCACAAACAAAAGCGTTGCTTTATTAAATACGTGTGCTAGCTTCATACGTTTTTGCTGTCAAACTTATTATTATTCATGCAATACGGTTAGATAATTCATATGAATTTCACTTGATAAGCAAATTGACTTTTTTTTTTACCGAATGCGCGTCACCTACATTGAAAACGATGTAAATCAAACTAAGGAGGTTCAATTAATGCAGACTGTATACGGCCACAAAGGCTTATAGGCTACAGTCACTGGTCCTCGTTATTACTTTGGCATCTGAAGCTTTAGCCTACATTAAATAAGCCAGGCCTATTAACCTTTTCTAGGATGGAGACATGGTCACAAAGCTGGGAGTCAAAGAAAAGCATGATCATAGTTCCTAGTTAGTTATGATCGAGCCTCAGCATCAGGATACCTTATAAAGCCTAATCATAATTCAATTATTGAGGCATCTATTCTGGCTTTCCTCTTACAATTCTAACAAAAATTTCTAATGATGAGCAGTCGGTCTTTTTGTTTTAAAGAAACATTTAAGTATGCTTTACATTGTGGATAATGCCTAGTCTCTTAGGCCAGATCATATATAGATATACAGATGTAATCGAATTTTGGGTAAAATCGACAGCACCAACTTCAAAATTTTTGCTAAACATGTTTAACACGTATATGTATGTTACTTAGGTTTTAAGCCAATTTAACATATACACATTGACACATGCAGCTGTACATCGGACTAGTTAGTTTTACGAAGATCACGTCGACATTGGGGCTTGCATTCGGCACATTGTTTTGTTGGATACATTAAAGACAGCCTATCAACTCACTAAAGACCACGCAATGAAACGACAACATATATAACAAACATACCAAAACAGCTGATCGCCAGAGTGTCAGTTGGGTTATATGTAAAGGTAAATAAACTTACTTAAACTGGTGATTTCCTGCTTCATGTTGAGCCGGTTTCGTTCATCGGCGATAGCTTTCAGCATCTGCTGCAAAGACTGGTCCAGCTCATCGCCGGCGTCTCCCGGCCCCTCAGCCCTACAGTGACTCTGCGAGGATGCCATTCCCGAGCTGAGATCATGTCCCTTCTGCAGCGGCGAAATGATCCGAGCGGAGGGGAGGGCGTCGGCGGTGCTAGGGGGGTGGGGGGAGGAGGAGGACGGGATATTCCCCTTCAGATACGGGATGATCTTTGCTTCTTGTTCCGGGAGATGTCTGACTATTTTCCGGCTGTCATTCGGATTAGGATTCCGGTTACAAGGTGTGCACCGCGGAAAGGGGGGCGTCTCAGTGCGATCACGTCGGCTTCGATCACGGAAAACAACATCGCAGATGGACCTTTGTGAACCTTAGTAGCACTAGAGGAGCTCAAGGACGCAGCATGCGAGACACCCGGAGATAAAGCAAATGAAAATCTGCGCACCATAGACACATGACGCAGACCCGACTTGACAGCCCTGTCTGCGCGGCATGACAAGCTTTAGGACAGAATTTGCTCCGTTTTACCGATACAAATGTAGTACCTGATTGTAGTCTGCCGTCTGACACATAATTAAACGCAATCCCGTGACAAAAAGCTGACACAAACTCCATGCGAAATATACATCATGGAGAGTCGTTTACGCTCATCTGCTCACAGATTAAAGGGCCGCGAACATTATTACAATTCCATAAAGCATTGCTGTCATCATATCTGACAAATGAACCGATCTTATGGCGATAGTGGCATTTAAATACGTTGGAAGTGCAAATAAAAAGCCAGTACCATCTGATGACAAATTCAGACCCGTAGTAAAATGGAACGGTCTTTTTAAGATCGACAAATGGCGCAGGCAGGACGCGGCGTGCCTGGCTCCGCGACTGGAACGTCCTCTGCTCTTCCTACAATGGAGCCACCAGGACCCGCTTAAAGGGGAAGTAACGCGTGTTTTGCAGAGCAGTGCGTCTTCATTGTGCTAGTTTATAACGTTTTCCGTATTCACCACTGACAATACCAGCAATCTGGAGAAAGAACTAAGTTGCTTCTCAGCAAATGATTTCAGAGATGAGGAATTCTGCAGGAAAGTGCATCTGGAAAATCAAGATAACACAAATGTTCCCTTTATAGCAAAACAATGGTTAATAGTTTGGAAGAATATTTTGGTTTTCTATCTCCAGACTGACACATTTTCATGATTTAATGTCTTTAACTTGGTAAACGTGGTATTTATAATAATGATATGTTCTAGGAGTAATACACAAATTGAACACATCCACAACTACAGGCAACAATGTGGAACTCAGTGAGTTAGGACCAGTCACAGGAAGGGCATCAGTACAGATTTTGGGGCCAGCAGAGTGATGTCACCATTGGACCCTTGAGCGAGGCCCTTACCCCCAATTGTTCCCAGGTCTGCCTGACCCTGCTTCCTCAAAAATGGATAAATAAAATGCAATGTTAATCTAATCTACTAAATTTTGTCATTCTGGTCTAACATCTCTGCAACAGGAGCCATTATTGGGTAGTACATAGCCCGGTTTAGGAAATGAACAATCATTTTAACCTTGAAAGGATTTTTATATTATGGTGTGCTTTGATAGATTGCATTCCTTATGCTGCTTTGAGTCCATTTCGCAAGGCTGTAGATAACAGTGTGTGACAACCGAACCAACTTCACTTTTACAGGGACAGAACGTAGGCTGGCAGACATGCCCTCCTCGTGAATCCACACTGACCCCCAGAGACACCATGCTGCTGTTGCTCTGCTGACTGATATATTTCATGAAACACCAGCAATTCGGCCAATCTCTTGATGTCATTGTTCCCAGATTGGATGGTGATGTCACCATCAGCAGGAACACACACACACACATACACCATGTGACATCTCCTCAGATACTGGCAATTAGTGAAAAAGGTTCCAGTAAGTGCTGCTGGGTTGGATATAAATGTCTGGACTTTTTCTAAAATAATCTCGTGAGTCAGAGATGATCTACTTTTTTGTAAATGATCAACATTCAATACTGAGCAAAATGGTGCCAGAAATTTTTAATTAATCTACAAATGTAAGCAACAGATCTAATTATTTTTCATTCTAAACAATAGCTATTTAAAATGTTTATCTACTTTCTTGTTTATTTATGACAATTATTTATTAAACGTGATATTTTCTAGGGCATGCAGCCCCACCAAGTGGACACTACATATCCCTGCATCTTCATTGCCATGTCTGTATTATTATGCGCTATAGAAGTTACCTGGGTAAATGACTGATCCGATCGACAGCTGTCTTCAGTGTGCAGAATGTTAAAAGAGCCATGATGTGCTCTTCAATTTGATCCGTTTTTTCTAGAACTCTTACCACTACTGTGCTTAGCAAAGATTTAGCAGAAATGTAACAGGAATTTGGCATACAGTATATGAATTCCTGCGTGACAGGCCACTTTCATATTTATAATTGTTGGTGATGCCGATAAATAAAGCAGTGCCTCTATGATCCTAGGAACTTCGTGGTCGGGAGCAATTGCCCCAGGTAGGGTCTCCCCAGGCAAATTGGTTCTAAGTGAGCGGCCAGACTAAGAGCAATTCATAAAGACTCCCATGGAAAGTTACAGCAAGGATAATGTGACCCCACCCAGATTGGGGAGGCTGGGGCGCCGCCCTGGTGCCAGGCTTAGGAGGAGAGCTTGAAAACCCTGGTAGCCGGGCATAGCCAGAAGAGGGGGGGGGGGGGGGTGGCGGTCGGGTGGCATGGGAGGTAGAGAGATACCTACTAGATATGGTTGGGCTCACCTTGACTCACGACTCTGACTCTGTGGGTTTTCGCTGCAACTCCCTAATTAGATTACTAATTAGAGGACTGATTGGCTGAAGAGTCCTCACACCTGGGTTTGAGCAGCTGACCTACAGGTTATCCCAAAAAACCTGCATACACACTGGCCCTTTGCGGATAGGATTACCCACCCCTGTGTTAAAAAATGGCACTTTGTCATACAAGCTACTGTTTAACGAATGTGGCCCTAATTTAAAATGCGGCAGAGGTAAAATATTTGTGAGTTAATGAATTTATAGTCGCATGCAAAAGTCTGGACATCCCATGGCCAAATTACGTATTTAGCATAAATATGCTGTTCATGTAATAAAAAGTAATTGTTCATTAACATTTGCAAATATCTTGTTTTTAGCACATTCTTTCCAGTCGGAGTTATTTACTGCTTTTTATTTATATAACTGAATAAATATGTCATTTGGCCAGGGGAACCCAGACTTTTGTACACAATGTATATCTGATGAGTAGCATCATACAGGGGGTTTGCTCTGAGTGCCCCCTGGAAATTCAAAAATATTCTCCGCCACTGAATGCATGAATATATCCTTCCCTTTCTCTGCGGGAGGACCTTTGCTGTACTGGACCTGCAATTTGCAACAACCTTTTGACTTGTGTGTTTGCTGAGAAAGGTAAGGGATCCTCACGGTCCTACCTGGATACATTTTAGTGGATACAGAGGAAAATATATTTTATTGACAAAGTGTACATGTAAGCAGCAGTCTAACAGGTAACAAATAATAACGACTTGTGTATTACTATGCACTCTATTCAACCTGTCCCTTGTGATGTTTTTACTTCGCATTGAAGGAAACAATCCATAAGTAGACTAATAATCCCCAAAAGTGTCATGCATTTTTCTATATGACACATAGAAGAATCTAATATGTCACTTTCAGCCCCCCGTCTCACACCCCCATGTCCAAACACTGCAGATCCAGGAAGTAAAAAATTATCAGCAAATCACCGCAGTAATATCAATGAACGCCAGGGGGAGACATACAGCCCATAATTGAGGAAAAGGAGTTAGAATTCAAACCGCCGGAGTTACCCTCTGAAAATGAGCACTTACATGGCTAACTGCTTCACCCAAAATAAATAATCCAAGGCGTCAAGTGTCACGGTTTATGGCCGTAACATGCAAATCTCACAGGTTGTCATGTGTCCAAACCAAACAAACAAGGACACGCGGTAAAGTAGACATAGGTTTGGGGTTTTTTTTTAATCACCCATCTCACTATTTTCATTGCAGCTAGGGTTACATGTATGAATAATAGTAACAATAATTAAAATAATAATCATTCATATTAATGCTACTAGCATTACGACTACTAACTGCTGATAAAAATCAATCCATCCATCCATCAATCCAGGGCAGCTTGGAGCCAGTCTCAAGCAGTAAAGTGTGCAATGCAGGGAAACATAACAATAATTCTAAATATAATTACACATCCTTCATATCCTAAAGGACTGACAGTTCTCGGTGAATGAGTATGAATGTGCTCTCTCCCAGAAAATAATCTTATATCCTGCATCTACACCCATATGTATACTTAAATAATATATAAAATGCTTTAAAAGCCAAAATGTCTCAACAGTTTATCAGCAAAGTGCACCCTATGTGAAAGGCTGCTCCCTCTAGATGTCTTTTCCACACGCAGTTCCTCCCCAGACCCCCGAGCGACGTGCACTGGGTCAAGAAAAAGCGTTCTGGCCCGTCCCAGAGCCTTGGGTGGTCCCATGTTAAGCGAGGTACCTGTCAGCTGACTGTCCACTTGGCGGGGGTGATATTTTCACTGGCAGATGCAAAATAGCTACCAAACCCGGGGGGGGGGTTTTGGACTGAATAACACATTCAATGTGTTTTGACCTGCAGGATGTCAGTGCTCAATAACAGAGATTGTCTCGGCGCTCTCCAAGCCTGTTAACATCAGTGAATCCAGAGAGAGACATGGAAAAAGATCTTCCCTCCTTGCATTTGATCGTATCTGGGTTGTCTCTGTAAATACTGAACCGGGATCCAGTATCAACAGAGCTATATGTTATTTTGGTTTTGATAAGTTACTCTTACCTTATGACAAAAAAGCCAATGTTGTTGCTGTCTGTTTTATCACACCTATAGCATGGCTAATTTTATTCTGGGGAAAAAAAAAAACGGGGAAACGGGACCAACCGCTGATTTGATAGTGCTGAAATCTTTGCCCAAAGCCCCCAAACTCGCTAGAGCTCACTGAAAATCAAGAAGGGTGTTGATGCTGGCGGCGCACAGTTTGTGTAGCCAGGGCGAATTGAGCTGGGGCTCGATCACCCGCCCCCCTGACTCTGCACATTTCACCTCCGCCACAGAGATGCCTCCCTGTGTCGGACGGAGCCGGCAGGGCTTAGAAAAACTCACTCCCGTCAGAGCTGGGTGATTCCCGCCCTGATTCTGAGGGGTTACAGCAATATTGCTGCCAGAACCTCGATGGCCAAAGAAGCAGAGGCTCTGCTGTGGTCACTTTCTGGGCATAGTCCTCAGTGCTTCGGACCGGAGGCAGACCGCTGTCTGTGGGGCAGCACTGGCTAAAGCCCCGTTTCCGGCACCTTCCGATCCATGGTTCCTTTTGTGGATTTAGGCTCCAGGCTCCAGGTTCTGCTGAAAGGATGGACAGGGCCTATCTGGGGAAAATCAGCATTACAAACAAACCTCACTGCTACAGTTAGAATAGACAAACATATTAATTTATGAAGGCTAATACAAGTCCCAGAACACTCTGTCCTAATTGTCTCCACACTTTCTCCTGCACTTGTCCAGACACATACAGTGACATCTCAAACTGCCTCAGGGAAAACGACACCAAAAATAAACTCATTGTTTATCAGATTGTCTGGCAGATGTATTTGTACATAGTGACTTATGGCTCAGCACATATAGTAATAAGTGCATTAAATAACTGGCAAAAGACAGCAATACAATGAGCAGAACTATCAATTCCTAAGTTAAATGCCAAAAGATCTGTTTGTAATAAAGAAGTATTTAAAACACAATGCATCAATGTAACAGTCAAGCAGATCGCCTGAAAGTATGGCAATTTATGGGATATTTCCACCTGGAGTCAGGCAGGCACATCTGCCAACGATGAGGAAGGGAAAACTCCTGCTGGGGTGAGAGGGTACTGGGTACGGCATCTCCCCAGGAGAGCAGGCGTCTGGGGTGAAGTGGCATCCAGGAGCACCGTGCTTCCGGAACCGAACGACTGCTGAGTAAAAGCAGAACCACTTCAGGGCAACGTGGACAAAAAACAGCCGTTCCCTGAAGCAAATTTAGTGTTATTGGAACTTTTGCTAAATCACCTAAATGCACAATTGAGTGGGAGTAGTGGGTGTGTATTTATTTTAATAGCAGTTGGCAACGTAGGTAGTTTAACGGTAACTTTTATTTATAACGAAGGAAGTCAGGGAATTTTCAGCCTCGCAAATAAATAATAAATGAAAAAACTGACAATTTTTTCAGAGAGCAGAAATAAATCAAGTATACCTAAGTATATAGATACATAAAGTCCTGTAATGTACAGGCATTCCATCCAGGATGTACCTCTCTGCTGCGTGGGATAGGATCCAGCTGCCCGTGTGACCCTATATACTGGTTAAGCAGTAAGATGAATAACATGACATAATAATTCCATGTAACAATATGTCATGTGGAGTGGTGAGGTGGTTTGCACTTTTGCTTCACACGTCTGGGAACAGAGTTCAGGTCTCCGCCAGGGTTCCATGTGTGTGGAGTTTGCATGTTTGCCCCGTGTTGTCGTGGGGTTTCCTCTGGGTTCTACAGTTTCCCCCCACAGTCCAAAAACATGCTGAGGCTAATTGGAGATGCCAAACTGAATGTGTGAGTGTACCCGGAGATGGGTTGGCGCCCCATCCTGGGTGATTCTCTACCTTGCACTTACTGTATAGGCTCTGGGCCCCTTGTGACCCTGAATAGGATAAGTGGCTATGTTAAACGGATAGGTTTTGGAAAATGGAGGGATTTGTCATGAAAGAACGTGTGCAAATTTGCTTTGTCCCTGATTCAGTTTCCAGCAAAACATTTTTCATGTAATTCTCTTTCCTTGAGCTATACAGTCCCGAGATATCCTCACCAAACAAGCAAACTTCGATACAGTTCCAGTACATTAATGAGAAAATGTGTGTCATACTGACAAATCAACTGTAATTAAGCAAAACTGACTTATT
Source organism: Hippopotamyrus pictus (assembly GCA_026781145.1). Taxonomy (NCBI): domain Eukaryota; kingdom Metazoa; phylum Chordata; class Actinopteri; order Osteoglossiformes; family Mormyridae; genus Hippopotamyrus; species Hippopotamyrus pictus. Next base: position 28,042,452 of record JAODLC010000065.1, on the reverse strand, counting down.
TATCCAAACCAAAACCTTGTGTACTGAATATATTTATTGCTGTCCTGCAAAAGAAAGTGTGATAAAAATGTTAATTGCTGAGCAGACTTGCAAACGTTACAAATCTTATAAATGACCCACCGGCACCAGATTCCCACGGAAACATGCTTGTACTTAACCTAGAAGGCACTAACTGCACAGGACTGCAGAAACCGAAAAAATCCCAGCTGCGGTAATTCACAGAAGCAATAGCATCTGATCGGGGAGCGAGGAATTCTCATATGTGCAGTTAGGTGAACCGTATGAAGCCAGGGAGGGAAATGTGATTCCCCTATTATTGACTAGTGTCTCCTACCATGTGAGCTGTGTTTTCTGGGATAGGCTCCACAATAGACTCCGGACCATGTAGCAGATCAGAAGCGATGGAAGATAGATTGCTAGATAGAAAATTAAGTGATTGGTCTGTGAGCATTTTAGGACTCGGAAACCAATTAGTACTTGTTGAAATATCAACAATACAATATTATTAAAATTCCGTTATATGCGACAGGTAAAGCTACAACGCTTAAGCTCAAGTTAAACAGGCAAAACCTACATAATAAACAACGCACCGCAGACTGCACACGGCCTTCAGCTGGTGCTTACATTTTCTTTCGTCATTATTGGCATTAAGTTTCTCCAATCAGAGTTCAGTAAAAGGCTGCGCCAGCCACCAATGAGAAAGCTAGAACTTGAGCCCGCCTTTCCTGGAGGTGTGACGTACTTTTCCCCGCCCTTCAACTTTCTTTTTTCAGCGGCAGTCCGCGAGAGACACCATGAAGGCGTCTGGCACAGTATGTAAAATGGCTTAAAACAGTATTAATCCCTACGGTGCTGCCGTTTATAAATAAAAATGTCCATTACTGATTCGTCGGTTATGTCTGATGAATTGTATGAGTTCAGGATTATTTTCCTGTGGGAAACATTTGTGATGGAAACATGGCGTCTGCGTAGCGCCGATGCACCATGTGGTGAACCGACCCGGTGTAAAACGCGGAGGTCGGTGAGCTGCTCCGGTGTCCGGTACCAGGAGCCATACACGTATGCAGATGTCCCGTTTAAAGGCGAATGCATTGGGTCTTTGAAGTTTTGTGAAATATTTAGCTAGGTTAAGGTCCACGAATGCATGTAGGCCACAAGTTATTTGGATCAGTACTGTCACTCAGTTCAGCGCAGAAATAAGTTATTTTATGTCAGCTATATATTATGTTAATATGCGTTTTTATAATATAAAAGATGTTTTTCTCCCTTACACTATTCTGTCCGCGTTTTATCAGTTGGATTATTCGGCAAACTAATCGTTGGTATGGCCATCGTGCACACAAAACCCAAAGATCTGTATTAATTCGTAATACGATCTTTTTGTGGTGTGCAGAAATTAATGAGTACCTTGTCGCCTTTCTGAAACTGTAGTGCTTCAGGAAGTGAAATCAAGGTCTGACAGTATAGCAAAATGAATGCTATAGTACAGATAATAGACGAGCGTTGAGTTCTGGTGTTGGATACTGCACTTAATGTAATGGCAGGTGGATCTAACGTGATTTCTTCTTTCAGCTAAAGGAGTACAAAGTAATCGGGCGTCTGTTGCCCTCTGCTAAGAACCCTGCCCCTCCCCTCTATCGTATGAGGATCTTTGCCCCCAACCATGTGGTCGCCAAGTCTCGCTTCTGGTACTTCGTCTCCCAGCTGAGGAAGATGAAGAAGGCTTCTGGAGAGATAGTCTACTGTGGACTGGTATGGGAGATGGGGTCAGATCTGAAATCTGTAGGAGCGTACGCCTTGTAGTAGCTTCCTTGGTCCAGCATCCTGCCCAGGGTGTCTCCCTGTGCTTCCTGACATAACCTTCAGGCACACAGGGACCCAGTACTGGGTAAGCAGGTGGAATATGAGTGGATGGATTAATCTAGCAGGTAGTTTTGGGACCTAGTCCGTATGTGATATATTCTTCACTGAAATCCTGCTAATTAATTACTTACATTGTGTTTACGGTCAGACTACAACTGAGTAGTGAAGTCGTCCTGCCCCAGTGAAGTGTCGCCGCACGTTGATCGTTAGTCTGTCTGTGTGCCTCAGGTTCATGAGAAGACCCCACTGAAGGTGAAGAACTTTGGCATCTGGCTGCGGTACGACTCCCGCAGCGGCACCCACAACATGTACCGGGAGTACCGCGACGCGACCACCTCTGGAGCAGTCACACAGTGCTGTGAGTGTCCGGCACCGGGGTGACTGGGGGGCTGCTTGTGCTGGTTGCATTGGCGCTGTGGCATCTGGCATCACATCTAATGATTACAGTCAGTTTCTCTGCACTGTGGTGGCATTTCAGCCTCACCCAGAACTGCATAGTAGTGTCTGTCTGAGGCTTCATGGAAATTAAACTTTTTGTAGGTGCCTTGTTCACATTGGTTGCTATGACTTTTTGGATACGAGAGTTCATTGACGCATGAGTGCTGTCTGTTCTCTCTCATACTGAAGTGATCAGTTTGTAGGTCCATGTATTTGTTTTGTGTCTTCCGTAAGAGTCCACTGCATTATGGGAAAATCGTGACTTTGTGTGCACTGGGGTGCAGTATAGCGAGAGAGAGTTAGGACGATCCCAAGGGCCTCTGAAGGACACAGTAAAATTTGGAATATAATTGGATTGGTGTGTGTTGGGGGCCCAATATGATATTGTTTAATGGGGTGCAAAATCTCTAGCAGCACCCCTAGGTGTACACCCTGGGTAGATAGTCACAGGGCAGCCATGAGCTGGTCTCTCCACACAGGGTTATAATGTGGATGCTGATATCTGGTCCGTTCAGTCAGGTCCACCCGCTGTGCTTCTAGGACGCACACAAACCCAAAGGTCGTCACTGACATGTGTGACGGTCCTGCCGTGTGTGCGGAAACCAGGAAGGGTCCCGTCGCCTCCTATTTGCTGCTGTGCTGATGGGAGTGAATTCGGGGTCCCGACACGTGTGAGAAATGAGGCTATAGTGGAGCTCGCATCTGCGCGTGAGGCCAGGGTGAAGGAGTGCTGTAAGGTGTGAGGGTGAATGGACCCAGGTAGCGTGTCACGTGAGCGCCAGCATGCAGCCGTGAGTTATCTGGGATCCGCTCAGGGTGACATCGGCCCACACTCTGGTACGGGTTTACCCAGAAATCCGTGCGTCAAGAGCTCCCTGAAAAATGGAGGGTTTGCACCGCTGAAATATTGGCCCTGATGATTATAGAGGAAAAGGCTGATTAGGTATTTTTCTGAAAGCTGATTGTTGAGGTTGAGTGGAGAGATGATTGACCAGCTGTGGAAGCTCTTGATTCTCAGGAAATGCTGCCCTCTAGGGAGAGGGAGCGAGCCGATCATTCAGGATCACTGTCACGGAGAGTGAGGAACAAGCCCTTTGATCAGTATGTCTTTTGGTCCCAGCAGGTTGTCATCTTGCTGTTCCCTGATATGGATTTAGATCTGTGTAAATGTGCAGCACTGCTTAATCACCGGCCCCGGCATCGTCCTTGTGTCACTGAGCAGTGTCACCCTCCCCTGTGTAACAGACCGGGACATGGGAGCCCGCCACCGTGCTCGTGCACACTCCATCCAGGTCATGAAGGTGCAGGAGATCGCCGCCAACAAGTGTCGCCGACCTGCCATCAAGCAGTTCCACGTAAGTAGATCTCGTCTGGTTTTTCCTGCTGGTTGAGTCCTGGACCCGATTAAATTGAATTGAATTGAATTGAATTGAAGACCTTCTTCATTGCATGTTTTTACAATGAAATGTAGTGTGTGAGACTCCTCCATGGTTTGACAGCATACAAAGAATGTAATAAATTGTGTTGTAAGCAATAAAATAAAAACTTCATATAAACTTAAATATACAGCTCTGGAAAAAAGTAAGAGACCACAGCCAAATTTTCAGTTCCACTCATTTCTTAATTTATGTGTATGTACCTGTGTAATGTACATATATATATTTGCAAACTCCAGCCTGGCTCTTCCCTGCTTCTCATTGATGAAGGGCTTCTCTACCTGTCTGGTTTTTGGTCATTGCCTGCTTCACCTTCTTCTTGTGTACTGCGTCTTATAAACTTTGAGTCTGGAAGCAGCCTGCCTCGCACTGTAGCCGTCTGCCAGCAGAACCAGGATTAAACCAAGATTTAACAATGCAGATTTTTTAAAAGTGTGAAGTGATCTCTTAATTTTTTTCTGGAGCTGTATATTAAAAATATTTAGGAAATATATAAACATAGTTAATAAAACTTAGTATGAACCTAATCCTCTACAACGCATCCCTTAAATATTGTCCCAGATGAGGAAACTCTGTGCCGTGATGCCAGGAGTCCCCGGTCTAGCCATTGGATTTAGCGGGTCTCTCACCAAGCTGGCGTTTTCGTTAGCTCTGGTTTAAACACCCGCAACATAAATGCCAGCTTCCTCTTCCAGTTAAAAGTTTTGCAGTCTTCTAATCTGGCGGTTCTGAAAGCTGGTGACAGTATTTCCGCAGGAATGGATGTGTGTTATTAAGATCTGGACGTTCCTTGGTTCTAACCGTTTCATTTTTCCTAGTTAGCGATCTTTCTGAAAAGTAGAGTAAGGTGCCGTCCGCCGTCATTGATGGATCGGCTGTAGAAAGGCGTGTTTTCGCTTCTCTGGCGGCATGGCGGGTAACTCGTATCTCTCCTGCCAACAGGACTCCAAGATCAAGTTCCCGCTGCCCCACAGGGTACTGCGGCGTCAACACAAGCCACGTTTCACCACCAAGAGACCGAACACCTTCTTCTAAGTCGAACATCCAGACTTTCCTGTGTGTATTTGAGAATTAAAAGAAGAAAAGTTTTATCCCTAAGTTTTCCTGTTTTTTTTTTTTTTTCTGGACAGCGTGTTCTCACAATTTTATGACTGGCAGTCTTGTTGATGGCGTCCAGTATTGTTAAATCCTCTGTGTTCTAACATACTGAATGTACGTCACAGTACTTCACCGTGTCCCCATTGATGTCGGGTAGTGAATCCTGACAAAGCGAGTTATGCCGTGAATAGCACTGTTATCAAAGGCAGTCGTCAGTTCTTGTGCCAGAATATTAATTATGCGTTTGACGTGGTGCTTTGTAGGTACATTATGACTGATTCTGCTGTGGAGCTTAAATCGTGCCGCCGTGCTCTTCAGAGCTGCAAGCCCAGGAAGTTAAGATGTTGCTGATGTCTGCTGTTGCTGCTTTGAACGTGGTCACGGTTTGGATTGGCTAATCAGGCGTTAGATTCAGTTATGGGTACCAGTCTTACAACAGTGCTGTTTTTTAACCCAGTGGGGACAAATGCAATAAAATGTCTGACATATTGATGGTTAAGAGAAACTGTGTTCTCTTTGATAATGCTTAGCAAAGCAGAAACAGTGAATTGCTGTAAATGTGGAAGTAATCACGAGTAGTGAAGAGGGCAGTTGTACCTCTCTACGAGTACGGAGCCATCCAAATTTAAACGCTCAATCCACTAGATTTTCTAGGTCATAAACATTAAATGTGCATGCAATGAAATTTATTGGTGGTTGCCAAGCAATTACAACTGGCTGATACAATGGAAACACAAGGAACCTTATGAAACCTTTCTGTACCAGTGATAGATTACCCCTGTGTTGACGCTGAGCAGCATTGTTAAAAGCATGTAGAGCGTCAGATTCTGGTTTTATTTTTTATTTATTTATTTTTGTGTTCCCCCTGCTGGTCACATCAAGACTGTTTTGTTTCCCTGCCAAGCCGTTGGCTCCCTCTAGTGGAACGTGTGGGGTACTGGAGGTGAAAACTAGATCTTGGAGAGCCTGATTTCACAACTGCTCATTTCATTTTGTTTGATTGAAGATTTTTTTTTTTTTTATAGGAAAAAAGTATCTCCATTCCTTAAAAGTTCACTCCAGTCATTTGGCAAGTTGCCGTGGGGTGGGGTGGGGGGTTTGCAAGGGTATGGGCTTCCCAGAAAAATGTCGAAACTAGAAATAAAATAGCTGGGGTGCCAAGCTTAGTTCCTGGAGGCCAGCTGCCTGGTCCCTCTTCATTTCAGCCATCTCTCAGTTTTATGTGGTCCGGTTAATGGCCAATTAAATTAGGTTTTCCATTTGTGCTGGACGTTTTGGCCACAAACTCAGCAAATGCTCCATCCTTCAAATGAATGTCTGGTAGAAAATGGAAATAATTAAGTGCTTGTGGGTGATGACAGCTCATAAACCTGCGTGCAGCCTTCCAGGAGCGAAATTAAGTGTGTATTATGTCATGTAATTCAAAGGCTGATCTCTGAGCATGATCACAGAAGCTGTCAGACAGGCTAGGACTGACCCATTTGCAGGTGTTTGGAGATGCAGGTTATGACAGGTGTATAAAGCTGGGCTTGAATGTAGCTCATGCTCTCCCTCAAAGACCTGCAGTTGTCTTCCCTGTGGATAAGCAAATGCTCTACATGTATGCTGGTTATTTTAGTCAAGTCTTTTTGCTCGCTTGGCTTGCCAGAGCAGTCAAAGCCTGAGCCCTTTAGGAGAGCTACAGGTTCATTTGAATGGGGATAAATTAAATGATTCTTCGCTTGTCTTGGCATATTGGTGCCTCTAATTTGGTAATCCCGTTAAAATCCATTTTGCACCCTATACATCCACTCACTGGAGCTCATAGCAACAACTGATGTCACCAAACTGCTTGAATCATTGTGGCTGGAGACTTGAGATTGCTCGTGGGCAAAGAGCAACCTGTCCACAGGGAAGATAAGGTCTGAAATCAAACCTACACCTTGAGATGTTTACCAGACGGTCATGCCACTCCATGTTTTACCGGCTGTTTGATTTGCCTATTTTGAATTGCCCTGCATTTACTCAAGCACCTCTGAATGATGTAAGCTTGAGGAAAATCACAAGACGTCAAGAAGGCCTGCAAGCCGAAAGTCCCACTCTTCTGTTTGCACTTCTGTAAATTGCTGTTTAAAAATCACACTCAATTGCTCTTATCTGAAAGCCGTGGGCTGATCCTGGATGGGAATATGAAAGTCATTAAGGTGGACTCCTTTTCCTAAGTCCACTCATATTTGTGTTTATTTTGATGTGAAGTCTTCTCATCCTCCCTCACAGAGCGAACCACGCTGTTAGTAAGCATGTGGACGCCGTCCTCGTTTTTTGCCTTACCTACCTCAATAGCCCCACATTTTTGCTGGAGCGGATACCAGATCAAAATCCATTAACCGTATCAAACGTATGTCTGCATTGGTTATTGGTCTTGCTAACTAGGAACCCATAGTTGTTTGCCCCTAGTATGGTGGTTCATGACACAAACATGCAGTTCCTTCCTACTCCTATGAAACCTGCGACTCCAAAAACAAACCATTGTGCTTTCTGTTTGACATCATATGTGCCAGCTGACTAGTGAAAACAGAGAGGTCCTTGATGAATTTATTAGCCTGATCGATCTCTTCCCATGAATTGTCTCGCCCCCCCCCCCCCCCTTTAAAAGACACACAGACCCAAGTGCCACACTGGTCTAGCCAGAAGAGAGTATTGGATCAAATATGAACAGTATGAATAGCTGTTGAATGTTTTCACCCAGTCTCCCATTCAAAGAATCTGAGTTTATTTGTCAAGATCTTTTTGGCATTATAACTAGAGTTAAGCCTTATGATGTCAAAATCTGGCATGCTGCTCCTCATCAAAGCCTTCAACATTAACTTTCTATTTTGTTGGAGAATAGTATTGACATGATATGGTGTTCTGGCAATGAAGTAGTTAAAGGTTCTGCTGTTTGCTTAAGAAGGACAGGCAAGGACACTTGACAATAAAAAACATCATGTGAGAGGATTTCACTTCCAGCAGTAAGACTGGCCTCCCCGATGGATTTCTGCTTTGTTCCATTTTTCTCTGGTCCTCCTCAGAGCTGGCTTCGTATGTGCAGAGGTAAGCCTAATTAAGATGTCAACAACTTCCATTCTTTAGGTGGGGTCTTGGAGACGTGGTGATTGTGGGAAGTGCAATGTACCAACATGGGGGGATTCCCAGTGTGCACATGATACACATTTTCATGTCAATGCGGTGTCACTTTCCGAAACAAACTTCCCCCGTGGAATGTGAATGAGCAGAGTTCTGGTTGCTTGTATGCTGCAGCACTGAGTTTATGCCTAAAATGTCACATAAACAGGTCACTGGTTTCTTGTTATATTGCAGGAGCTTTTCCATTCTTGGAAATGAACACACAATTAGTTATGAAGTTTTTATTTATTGACTCTGTTGTGATCTACATAGCAGTAAACAGTATGAAATATGGGAATGATAAAATACATCCATCAGTCTGGTCAGGGTCACAGGGAGAGACCTGGATCTTAGAAAATTCAGGATTTCTTAAATGCTATTTTTCTGAAAAAAAAAAATGATTGAAAATCATTTATACATACAATATAATAATTCTAGTTAAATTACTGACTGAGGTTGTGTTTTTTTTAAGAGTGACCAGTGAGCTGCTTTCTAGAATCTTCCTAAGGCCAATGAAAATCTAAATCTTTCAGCCAACTGCTTCTCATGTTTTGACTTTGGACACTGAAAGTCATTCCAAACTAACTTCATGTTCATGGTCAAGTTGATTTTAAAAAAAGAAGGGGAAAAGAACCTTTTGACAAATGACCGGTGTAAATTTTAAACAGTGCTAAACTCTCAAAGTTCATATTCTTATTAAATTATGGGGAGCTTAGTGACTGTATTGAAGATAAAGCATAATTACTTGATTTGTGAGAGGAGACCGTTGTGGTATTAATCAAACATTTGTGGGAGTTAATCATAAATGAAACATTTGCCTCAGAGTTGAGTGTGTAGTTTGTGTAGTTGAATGGAGTAGTGTATGTCTACCTTGGAGTTTATCTAGCATTTCATATAACATTCCTTATCCTCCTGAATCTGGCTGCATTTCCATTGGTTTGGTCACCTGCAGTCTGCCACACTATTTGCCGCCCGCTGATGACAGGACTGCACAACCTAAATCATGGCAAAATGGACAAAGAAGCTGAGAAAATCTTACAAAACGTATATAAAAATGTTTCGACTAACCCCATCCATCCCTCCATCCATCGATCTTACCTCCACATACCCACCAGAGGATCGCCAGGACCACCCATACCACGAGAAATGCAATATTGTATTCCTACCTCTGTGAAAGTTTGGTATGACCTGCGTTCAGGTAACATGTAGGGGAAATGGTTTTAGGATTTTCTTTTTTGGAGGGGGGTTGAGTGACAGTCCTTACGGAACGCTGCGGTGGCAGACGTACAGGAGGGTGCAGCCTGGGCCCTTGTCTCAGGAGCAGGCTGGCAATCCGATCGCACTCCTGAGGACTTCATTAGGGATCCCGTTTCCCCCAAGCACTCTGTTAGAAAGCTCAGGGAGACGCTGTGGGGGTCACAGGAAACTGAGGTAGCCAACACTGAACCCCCCTCCCTTCATAAAGACTGTCGTTCAGCTCTGCACCTCCTCACTGCGAGACCAATCGTGTTTTTAAGCTCCGCATACAGTAAGTTTAGTGAAGACAAAGGCATCGAGAAGTTCATCTCTTCGTCAGAAACGTGAAACAACCAAATAGTGCTTTGCGCCTCCAAAATTCAACTTATTTTTGTCTAGCACCTTTCACAATACGTATGCTCACTTAACAAGATTGCGTGCAACTGCTTACATTATTGAATATTCTTTACCTTTACTCAAGGGGTTGCCAGCCTTGGGTTGAGATTTTTGGGATAACCTTTAGGTCAGCTGTTCAAACTCAGGTGTGAGGACTCTTCAGCCAATCAGTCCTCTAATTAGTAATCTAATTAGGTAGTTGCAGTGAAAACTCACATACACACCGACCCTTTGCAGATTTGTTTATTTTTGATAATTGCTGTTTCACTGTTGTATTGGCTAGAGCAGGGACTCAACGCTATTAAGCTTTATGATTAATAAATGTGCGCCATTACAGGAGTAATTTCTTGGAACAGGATTACACATCTGCGACAGTAAATTAATGGAAATTAATAAATTAATTGCATGTCATCAAAAAATTGCTGAAGACATTTTGATAGAATTCTGACTGGATTAAGAGTCCAAATATTTACTATCGTTGCATTTCTGTATTTCTCTGGAACCTTTCAAACTCTGGGATTAATTGAAGTATCAGCTTGATAAAAGTGGCAGAAACAGCAAATGGGAGCGATTTCTTAGCTAAGGAAATGTTGCCTCATACAGGTACTTTAAATGAATATGAAATTAACCCATCAGGAGAGCTTTGTTTAAACCGTAAGTGTCACTGATTTGTAAAATATGCGGCTCCGTTATAAACTTCACGGTGAAACTTAATCTATTTGCTAATTTCTGCAGAACTGACACAACTTAGAATTGTATCTATGGAAACACAAATATACAAAAAGAAAAAAAAAATTGAAATAGAGTCTGTCACTACTTTTTCAAATGACGATCCTGAAAGGCCTGCACCATTTTTTCCATTTAGATGATATTAAACGATTGACTGAGGATAGTTTTCCAGGCTTTTGACTTGAGTTGATCCTTCCAACAAAAACATGGACTTTCTTGAAGACAGATGACACATTAAAATGGTAAAATACTGAGATAAATCACAGATCAGCAATAACCTTACGTAATCTATTCACAAACAGTTCTCTCTACTTTTATTTTTGTTTATCGTTATACAGAGGGCTCATCCTATCTCTTTTCGCCAATTTAAACATTTTAAAATAATCCAATGATAAATGGTAAGGCTAATTGCCTGAAAGAAGGCCTTAATTGTTTACGCTATTAAATTTCTATCCATTTATCCATATTCCAACTGCTTATCCTTAACAGGGTTATGTGGGGTCAAGGCCCCCTGAATCACAGGCAGTACAGAGCATGAGGCACCCTGGATAGGATGCCAGTCCATTGCAGGACACAGACATTCACACACAATCATACAGTACAGGAAATTTACAGATGCCAGTTAGCATCAGGTTAACTGCAGGTCTTTGGCATGTGGGAGGAAACTGGAGCAGCAGGTAGAAACCTTTGCGACATGGGGAAAATCCACAGCGGAACAGGGCTATATCTGAGCCCTGCAAAGTGGTAAGCAAGGGACCTCTACGCTTTATCAGGCTAAATGATGAAGTATCATACACCCACACAGTCCAGAGAAAATTAGAAAACGTTTTAGCTACTCTTACCAAGGTCAAAATGATGTTCACAAACTACTAATATATTATTACCAATTACCAGAAATTGTATTACAACATTCCAGTTGTATTTGGGACATCCCTGTTATATAAAACATATTTTTCCCTATGAACATAAAATTACTGATACAAATACCCAGGTCAATATCAAGCAAGTCTGTTCAGCAGAAGGGATTCTAGTGTCTCGCCAAACGCCGAGTAGAAAATACAAATAGTAATATGTCTAAGTGACGGGTCTTGCTTGTGTTTACTTTGCTATTGTACATCTGATTATTTAATATTTATTGCATGCTGTTATTTTTTGTACTTGGTATGACTGGATGAAATAGCGTCCCAGTGCACTTGTTGCATATCGTAAAATATTTCTTTTCATGTTATTAATGCAAACCTGAAATATAACTGTAGGGAAAGCCCCTATAAAAATAAATGGATAATGTTTGGTGGTTTAGAGGAAGGAGGACAGAACCAGAATTTAAAATAAGATCTTTATTCTTTTTCGTCCAAATGCATTTTCCTTTGTGTAAAATGCTTTGCGACTACAAGGCACCAGTGCCTGTTATAAAAGCCCTTGGACATGATAATATTTAAAATGAAAGACATAAACATCATTTAACAAGACTCTGCCAAAAAAAGAAAATCAATATGCTTACTGCTAACTGTATAATCATTTCAAAACAGGATGTCATCTCAGTGCAAGTGTTAAACAAGTATTAGGTGTTCAGTTTGCATACAGAGGGAGCTGTTTCTTTGATGAATGTGCTGTACGTGAGGTATTGAGAAGAGATTTGAGCCATTACGTACACAGAGAATATATGCAACAGGTCCTAGATCAGATATGCTGGAAACTCAATTGACATACATGTTCTTTGGGGGACAAACCAGTTTGGTGATATCAAGCTAAATATATACAAGTAATATACAAGCATTCAGGATTTTCAAAATAAAAATAAACCACGAAAAGGGAACACTATTACTTCAATGAACAAAATGACTTGATATATACTCATTTATCTAAAGTGCATTATGTTACAAAAATATATAAAATCAGCAGCAGCATTACACATTTACAAAATAAATATAAACATTATTAAGAGAAAAAAATAAATTATGGCAAATCTGACATTTATAATCGGTGTGGTCCGAACAAAGGAAAATTTCACAATAATCAAAAGCTCCACAGAGCATTGAATAACGATTTTATTATCAAAGTCACTATTCTGGTGTGTTTAAATTATTTACAAACAATAAATATTTTCTCTATTACCTTCAGAACAATCATTATTACAGAAAACGGTAATGAGTCCTTGGATGTCCCACTCAAATGTGTCTGGGTCATCTGTAAACAGGAAACAAAAGAAAGCTAAGAATGGCTATTCGTTTACTGTACTACAAATGCCTCCTATACATTTTAACATCACTAGAAAAATGAACAGAATGAAATAAAAAAACACATTAAAGGTACATGAATTATTGTAATTTGTGATTATGTAAACTTTGTCTATTCCGTTTGTGTATTTGACATTTTTGTCAGCCAATAACCAAGCAGCTGAATAATTCCATTCCGAGATTTTATTCAGCATCAAAATTAATTTAAAACAAATAAAAACATACGGTTAGGAAACCTTACAATGAAAAATTGTAGCCTCCTTTTCAAAAGTTTATAAACAGAAGTACTGTATATACATATATGTGTATACACATTTATGTGAAGGTAAGATTATGTCATTAATGTTATTATTATATAATTTTTCCTTTTAGTCCACCTCTGTATCTAATGTGGGAGGTAAGAGGCCATCAGGATTAGCTAATATCTTGGACAGCATGATTTTGCATGTCCAGGCTGAATGAACTCAGCCCCTCCCCAAGAACAGCCCGGCACTGAGTCTGTGTTCCTGGGCCAGCATGGAGGCCTGTTTTACATCAGGCTGAGGCGGGAGTGGCACCGGCTGGAAGGGGGCCCTCATGCAAGAGAGCCTGGGAGAGCTGGCCCCTCACTCTGATGCCTTCTCAGCTCCTCACAGGGGTGGGGGGAGGGTGTCTGGGCCACATGCTTGCCATTATGCAAAACAGACACCCCACACTGAGAAAACACCCCCCACCCCCCCCCCAATCCCCGAGACGGAAGCTCAGAGCGGCGGGACGAAGACGTGCAGCCTGGCGGGGTTCGAACGACGCCACGGCGCCGAGACCGTCAGACTCCTCAGTTCTGCTGCCCCATGTGTTTAAGGGAGGAGAGCCAGTGGAACGTTCTGGATTTAACCTTCCCTTACATGAGCTGGATTTAGTTTTCATTCCTCAGCGCTGGCTATGTCGGGGGAACCTTCTCGTTAACATCTGATGCTTTATGCTGCCATAAAACATCCAGGCATCCCTCCATCCAGCCATCTATCCATCAGCAGGTACTGTATTTACCTTTGTCAGAGGCTGACAGGGTCTTAGTGAAGTTTTTTGGGCAGTTTGAAGCTCCGCCTCCAGTCCAGGGGCCAGCCGCTCCCGGGCCCCAGTACAGAGCGTGTCCGCCGCCTCTTCTTTTCAGTGTCCCGTCGCTTCCCAGTTCTTCCCTTCTTTTTCTTCTTGCTGGCACCCTTGCTGGCAGACTTATTAGTTTCCTGGGGCAGGTTGGTGCCCTCCTCCTCCTGGGGGAAGCCCATGGGGTAGTTCTTGGTGCTTCCAGAGGGTTTGGGGTGGAGGCTGCCCCCACCGGTCCCCCCAGTGGTGCCACCCACCGTCCCTCCGGGAGTGCTCCTGCCAAGCGGCTCCCGGGTCTCTGCCGTGTGCACCTCGTCCAGCAGCTCTTGTAGCCACATGCGCCGCTTGAAGTCCTGCAGCGTGCGCCCCTTGTCATGCATCAGCTGGGCATGACTCACAGAGCGCCTCCTATGGGGCGAGGATGAGAAGGCATGAGGAAGAGGTGAGACTGAGCTAAAGGAAGAGACTGTCCCTTAAACAAAAAACAGAAGACTTTCTCTGCATGAACTAATAAGGAGTGTGAAAATTTGTTAAACAGCAGCACTGATGAATCTCAAAAAATTCTGGATGGTTCCTGTTTTATGCTTCACCTGAATCCTTAATTATAACCAGGACATATTAAATCTCAGTTACCCTGGCTTCAAAAACGTGCCACTCCCACTGGAATGTTTTCTGGGATAAATGTGAGACACAAGAACATGCTGCCATGCGTGGTTACACAAGGATTAGCTTCACTCCATGCTACACGCGTGTCACACATGAACCCGCACACAGCCCAGATTCCCCCTTTTAATTTCCCTCCTGATTTAGTTCCCAAGCCCGTCTCCCCTGGAATTTCATACTCAGAGATAATCAGCCCCCTGCCAAAATTGCCGAGTGGCCCCTGTTCAATATGGTATTACTTAAGGCAATCAAAGTCTACCGAAACTTGGCCAACCTCCATCGGCACTCTGATATTTTATTTACCTGAAGCCCATAAAGTTCCAGGTCCTCGCACCCTAACTAAAATAAACCCGATCGGTACCACCCTCGGCTGCGAGGGAGCTGGCACCCGGTGCCGATGCACAAAAACCACTTTACAGCGCCGGTGGCTTGTTTATACGGGAAAGCTGCATGAGACATTTTGAGGCTCAGCTCCTACACGGGATTCAGTTCCGTGGAAATACATTCAAGAGAGAAAATTAATCCTGTGTTACATGAAAAAAAAATCTCCATGGTGAAAACCTAAACACCCACTTAAATCATTGACAGATATAGCTCTGTGTTTGGCTCCAAGGTTATCCTTTTAAGGCAAAACTAACATGTTTTAACCCCGGTAGTTGGTGCCTGTTTATTGGGCCGATTGTATTCCATTCAAGTTGGGAAGTCTGTAAGAGTTTCCGTATTTTTACAGACTGTAAAGTCTGACTCATGTTCACACATGTTTATCGACGCACACACTCTCTGAAATTAATCTTCATCCAGAAATATATGAATGCAGCTAAACATCGAGTTTTATGTCTTAAAAGTATAAAGCTATTAATAAATCTAGGCAAAACTGAGCAAATTTTTAAAAAACTCCCAGAACACTCAGTCGCTCATTGTTTACCACTGCTGTGACGCAAGTGCTTGTCTATATTTACCCCACACCTTTGCATTTTTTTCCAAAAACACTCAGTGAGACAAAATAACGATAAACACAACTGAAGTGTCCATGGATTTAAAAGC
Organism: Hippopotamyrus pictus; assembly: GCA_026781145.1. Classification (NCBI taxonomy): domain Eukaryota; kingdom Metazoa; phylum Chordata; class Actinopteri; order Osteoglossiformes; family Mormyridae; genus Hippopotamyrus; species Hippopotamyrus pictus. The sequence continues at coordinate 28,027,085 of JAODLC010000065.1, read as the reverse complement.
TAGACGCTTTGGAAGCATCCTAAGTGCTAGCCTAGAAAGCTAGACACAAAACAAAGCCTACAAGCATCTTGCATAATGCCAAGTTAAAGGGAAAAAAAATCACAGTATTCCATATAATATTTTGTAAAACAAGATATGATTCAGTTGTCAATGTTTTAATGTAACAATGGCAATCCACTTGGAGATGAGTTATGTTTTAAAACCATCAGTAGATGGCAGCATAAATAGGCCATATCTACCTTTCTGAGTCTCTCTTCATCCAAATGGAGTGATAATTTTATACTTTTATACAGTTGGACGCTTTATCAAAGTAATTCAAGTTGAGCAAATTGCTGAAGGGCACAACAGCAGGGCCGTCTGCTGTTACCTTGACGGAGTCCAATGTTGTTTTTGGGTGACAAGACCTCTTATTTTACCGCTTCGGTATTGGCTGACTATGGCATATGTAAATTATATAATCTCTTACACAAATGTTTTCTTGATTTAGAGAACACAGGAGTGACCATGGGGAAAAAGAGGGAAGGTAGAGACATGGCAAAATGTTGGCTAACTTATCATGTTATCTAACGCTAAGGGGTGGGATAAATGATTGTTGGTGGGAGGCTGAGGTACAGAATGAGGGTGTGAGATTGACGCTTACCAAAACAGAATAATAGACTAAGCAGTTCTGAAGGTTAACAGCTCACTGTACGTGTATCAGTACAATGGGGTGAGAAAGGTTGGGCTAAGCAGACACAATGTCTAAAGCTAGGATGACCATATTCTGCTTCGCAAAAAAAAAAAAAAAAAAAAAAGATAACACTAATAGCAGGAGAAACAAAGAGAGGCGTCAAAGCAAGGTAAATGTGCACACATTAAGTATTCTGGCTGCAGAATGCACATGTCAACATGAATCAACGCTAAATTCCGGACACTTAAGGCATTTTAGGTTCTAAAAAAGTGTACAAGTCCGGAAAAAGAGGACGTATGGTCAACCTACTGCCACGTGTTAATGGCATTTTATTTTTATATTTTCTTAAGATAAGGACCAACATCTTCACATGCGCAGCGCATCTACGGCCCTGTTTACACTTGTTTTTAAATACGTCTTGGGCTATCATATCGCAAGCAGACAGCGCTAAATATAAGTGTATACGATTACCAAGACGCATTGTGATCTGATCACTTAATCTACTTGCCGAGATATGGCCCATGTCTTTTGTATAGTGTAGACGTCCCCGACAAGGACGTTACTATGCCGTGCGCGGGGCAATAACGAAATCTGAACACAGCTGGTGAAATGGACACATTGGAGACGTATGATAAATACAGGTGTGTACACGGCGATGTGTATTTGCTGTCTAATTATGATCCGATCGCTCAAGACATTTTAAAACCAAGTCTAAACAGGGCCTGTGTTACTGTGCGAACGTGAAATCCCTGCAATAATGGGTACAAGAAACAGATTGTGTAAATGAGGACAAGGGAAGCATGATCTGGAGTTTCTCGGTGTGCGCGCGCTCGGCATTTCCGCCGTGTTCGACACTGCCCGCGTGGACTGAAGGGACTCGTCAGAGGGCGATCCCATTGCGCCCAGCTATTGATTTGCGTATGCCGGCATCCCTATTTCCTTTCAGGGGGCAAGTTCTCCATGCCGTACTATTCTCACCATTAGGAGGGCAGCCTTCGCTGGGTGTAGGCCGCGAAACCCGTCGCACTTTTAGTTCTCGGCTAAAGCAGAACTAGAAATCCAGCTTGAGCCTCGTGTGTAACCTCTGTACCACTTTCTCAGCATCTGCCTACCTAGTAATTTACGAAGGAGAGCGCGCTGTCACGGCCCGCTAATGTGAAAATTATACGTTAGGTGCCCTCACGCCAGAAATGTTCCGATGACTTTACCTTGTCTGCTGAAAAGTGTTAAAGGGTGCCACTTCTGTTGAAAGAGGAAACCTCCCTTTTCACCGGTTAAGGATATTAAAAATAATAATTAAAAAATAATTTATTGAGAGCTTCAAATTTAATAAAGAGGATGAGTGATTCATCATCATCAGTATTGTTAATACTAGTATTATAATGCACCTCATCATATTTATGCTGTAAAACTGCCGTTCCTGTGAGTACGAATGTATTAACTTTACTCTTTTCGCAGGGTCGGTTTGTCACCACTGGCGGTTACTAAAATCGCGGAATCGGTGACAAGCGTGGTGCGCGAGACTCGCGCTGAAGCAGGTGCCGCACCCGCGTGCCTCCTGGCGCCCACGAGACTCGGTTCTCCCTGCCTGTTCCGGTGAAGCTCGCTGACGGTGTTCGTTCCGTTTACAACTCACGGCGATCCTTAGCTTTATTGTGTTTCGGAGTCAGTTTATTGTTTCACCGCTCCGCGTCTCCCCGCTCTCTATCTGCTCCGACTTAATTGCTCGGAAAAGAGTGACGCCGAATGGGTGAGTCTTCCGCCCGTCCAGACAGTCCGCACCCGACGGGACTATAAGATCACACAGGTGGTACTGACTGTGCGCTTGGTTTCTCACTTTATAAGTACGTATGAACTATGGCATTAAGCATTTCATAACGCTGTACAGATAAGATACTGTTCCTTCATAATTCTCCAAGTTCTTTAGACGTATGACTAATGACTGTAATATGTTTCACTGGCGTTTTTTCGTAGCTTTACCAAAAAATGTTTGAAAACTATTGAGTATATTTATAACTTAGCAGATATAAGAAAAAAAACATTTGTAGTGCGTGAAGATCAGCATTAAATTTACGGCATTTTAATAGCATTTAAAAAATTTTATTTAAAAAATTTGCATTGAGTAATATTATAGATAGGAGACAAATGCAATATCATCAGTGTAACATTGTTTTTAACTGCATTGAAACCGTCAACAAAACCGTAAATGTCAATCATTCACATGCGGGTTAAACAAAAAGTCTATTGCATTGATGAGGAGATCAAGCCATTATACAATGACTACATATGCTATGAATCCCCCATCCCTGTGTGTAATTTTCAAATTTTTGTGTTTAAACTCCTGCATTTTTAACCCGGCACAGCCAATGTGTTTAGAGATCAAAACCTGTATTAGTATACATTTTTTCAAAATAGCTAATATCATACGATCCTTGGTGCCAGAAAACTGCTGAAACGAATTGCATTTGCAATGGCGACTGTGCTGTGAGCGAACCTGACAGGTCCCGTTACATCAATGCTAAACTGCAAATCCGTGTGGAAATATAATGCACGAAATATCATAGTTCATCATAATAGACGTTTGTCCATTAGCTTACAGCCTTAAAGAATGTCTCTCAAGCTCAGGTAAAAACCTGGTTCAGCCAGGTGCAAAATGAAGGGAGGCTTTTACAAATAAGTTGGTTTAGTCCTCACGTCACCGCCTCCCCCAGGTGAAAACTCTCAGGAACCTGTCTTTCCTGGGCGCGGTCTCTTTCAGCAGCCCTGCTGACAAGCACTCGCCATCACAACTCTAGCTGATGCGGCTTTAGGGAGAGCCCCCTAACTGAACCTCAGGTGCAGGAACAACAATGTAGGTAGCAGGCCATTGCACAATTGCTGATTGACTAGGGCATTTTTTGACTCGGGACTCTGTGCAAGGGCTCCTCCTGATCCAGTCGACACTTACAATAAGAACTCAGGGATCCAACAGTTTGGACTTACTTGAGACAGGGTATTGAGATTCAGTGCTGTCATAAAGCCCTGTACCTTATGATGGATCAAAGCACATTATAAACCTCTGATTTTTAATATTGACAACAACAATAATAATTATGCAAAGAGTACTTGAGTCTATAGTAGCAATAATAACATTTTAGACATGGTGTTACTGTTATTGTCAAATAAGAGGAATATTAATCGCATTGTTGAAAAAAAAAATCTAAATTGGTTTGAAACTGTATGCAGTATAAAATAGAAAAAAGTTTCTTGTGCAAGTATATATACTTTTGAGAAAGTCGCATTTCAAGTAGATGGGCAATAAAACATTATAAGGTAACTAAAGAGGTGCACTTACGTTCTGTTAGTGAGTGCGTCAATATGCCTCCCGTAATAAGGAACAGGAGAGCAGAGGAGAAATACAGCAAAGCTCCACTGCTGAAATAGTCTTCTAGAACAAAACATGCTGAATTCAGATTCCTGTGGAAGGGAAATAGTGTTCAGATATGAACATGCAATAGGCAAAGTTCACAGCCTGCCCTGTCCAGTTTAATGTTGTTAAGTATATAATACACAGTCCTAATAGTCATTCAGTTTTATTTGCAAATTAAACCAGTAGGGGTGTCATCTGAATTTTATTTCACTGTGTATTGCCTGGAGTATAAACATCACATAATTATTTTTCTGAAAAAAATGCCTCTTCTGAAAATAAGACTGCATCAGTTACTAAAACCATTATGGAAAGTTTTCAAAGTGCACCCTCATTGCAAAATCAGAGGAAATCAGGAGGAGGTGATCAAAACTTACGTTCCCAAAACTTGCAAAAGTTTGGACACTTCTCTCTGCTGGCTTCTGAAACAAAGTTTTCCAGGCTGAAACGAAAAGCAAAATAAGGCTCAACCCTGTTGATCATGCCACAGTTTGATGAAACAGATGATTAAATGTGAAGTTATTGTAGAGAGGAAAAAAAAAACTTTTGATCATGTTCTCTTCCAGTCAGCATTATCTCCACATGCCTTGAGCAGTTTGCTTACTTTTTGAAATAAAACTTCCTGGTATAAAAGAAGGAAAATAAGGATAAAAAGAAGAAAGAGTGCTGTAGTTTCAGCCGTGCTGGCAACTCCTCTGGCTGTTGAGGCTGAAGTGGAGCTGGGATCCGTGACAGGGGCAGCTGGGCAGGGGTACCGGCAGCAGCAGCAGCTGGGTTGGTACTGATGGGCAGAAGTGCAGCATGCTGTCTGTGCACGGTGCACATCTGGAACTCTTATGAGAAAGAGCCTGCAGCTAGCCCTGCTTGGGAGTCGACCTGCTAGACCGGCATTGGCAGGAAGGGGGCGCCCAAGTGACGCCCAGTCCCTGAGGTGGTTTTCGACTCAGCTCAGACTCAGTTCACCAAGGCTTTATGGGTATCGTGTTGGGGGAGTTAAGACCAGGGTATATCTGACTGAGAAAAAAGGAATTTTTGCTCCTCTGAATGGTCACCCCCACCCTGTACACAACTGAAATTTAAAGTATGAAATGTGTGAACAATGCAAGATTTTGTGGAACTAAATTATGAAAAAAATCATTATAATTTTATTACTTACGTGTTTAGTGTACTCTTTCAGAATCAGAATCATATAGATTGTACATTTGTAACTCATTTATAAAGCTGAACATGAACTGTGACAATTCAGGTTAAGCAGCTTTCCAAACAGACCTGTTGTGGAATTGAACCTGTACCAATTATAACATAAAGAGGACATGTTCTCTCTTTTTTTAAATTAATTCTAAGGAACAAAAGTTCCTTAGAAGTTCAAAGGAATACGGGCATTGTTGTATTATAACTGAAAAATGATACCATCACCTTCTAAGTAAACTACAAAGCACAGTGTTCCTCTTAATTACGTATTTGTGATTAAATACTCATGAAAGATCACTATTCATAATGGTGCTGTTTTTCCATCAACTTCTGTTGTAGTGGCTATAATGCATATACATCAGTATATGTGTCTAGATAATATGATAAAAATGTGGACTGTCTGGCAGGGAGTTTGGAGGTAACAAAAACGTGGACTGGCCGTGGGTCCCTGAGGACCGGATTGGGAAACACTGGATTTATATTCATCATGACCAGCATGATAAGGAATCCATTTACATTAAACAGGAGTTTTCTTTTGACACTTTAGTGTCCTTGTGTGGTGTTTATATTGTTCCCATTCTTCCATTGGGGGGGCTCTGTCTCTGCCAACTTCTTCTACTATTACATTGAAATGTTTTCATTGGTGACATTATTAGGCTGAACTTGCTTTACATTCCTCAGACACATTTCAAACTGCGGCCAAACGGAGACTCAGGGAACGTCCCTATGACTTTAAAACTCTCCTGAGTCACAGAAAAGTTGTGTTGCTGCCTTGCTGAGAATCTATCCAGGAAAGCTGTGGTGTCTTATCTGACCCCTCAAAACAACTGTGGACCTGAATACCAGTAAAAAAAAACAAGCTATCAGTGATCTTAAGGGTCAAACATCAAAAAAGTTCACAATAGTAACAACAGAAAAATATGAATCTTGGAGGAAAGAAATTCAGCCCATATACTTCTCTGCTGTGCAAGTTCATGCTATTACTGCTGTAATTAAAAGCATTATTCAGAGCTTTAGAGTAGAGGGTTGCATAAGAATGGGGAAAGAGGTAATACTGTGGAAATTGCTCACATATGCATATTCTTATATGTGCTATATTAATTATAAATCCCTTTGTTCTGTTAAATGACTTGCTCTCAGCTGAACACCATCTCGTGGCAGTGTCAAGTGAGTAATTTAATAAGATATTTAAAGGCAAATATGGACATGTTTAATTTTACACTGTACTGTTGCTGTGTTGGTGCATGGTTCCCATGCATGTAGGGATGGTTTAGATGTTTGCAGGGATGAATGGAGACGGGGATAGATATCATCCCTGTGCAGCTCTCCGCTTCAGAGGGCTGCTCGTTGCCTTTTGTACTAGTGGAACTCTAAACACAGAAAACAAACGCTTTATGGGTAATTTAACTCATAGCCCTTTCCACTGGCACTTGTTCATAGGAAACATTCCTTTCGCATCCCAAATCATGCCCAGGGAGACACCGAACAGCTCAAATGAGGTTTTGGCCTACGAAGGCCACATCTCGCTCAGCAGAATCTCCTCCAAAACTCCAAGTGCAAAGTGAACAATCTCCGGGACGAGCTGTCACGGGGCCAGTGCTGGCCGCACTCATCCAGGTCGCGGCTGGCTTGCTGGTGTTACGGCTTCGCGTTCTTTAGCTGAGCTGAGGGGAGAGCACGTTCCCCGCAGCGTCTGTCTGACTGTACTATTTTCTTTTGGGGCGCAGCCTCTCTGTGCCCACGCTGGCCTCCAAGGTCAGCTTAGGGAGGAGGTCTGCGAAGGCCCCTACTGTGACGGTAGATGATGTCAAGGGGGAGTCCGATAAGGTGCCACGGAAACACCAGGAGCCAGGATTTGAGTATTGTTTCACCCAGACTGCCCTAATTACTAATCTGACCCTTATTTCATTAGCTTCCTCTCGGCTGGAGAGAATCATAAGAAATAGCTCGTCAGATCCTTCCTGGAGTTCAACCCCTTGATCACCTTTTAAGCTCTGGAAGCAAGGCAGCATTTCAAAATGTCACTAAAACCTTATATTAAAATATGACTAATTTGCTCATAGAGGAGAGCCGTTGGACTCTATACTAAATCAGCTACGACTCGTGTCTAGACCTCCGAGGGGAAATCCTGCCTCCCGGTTCTCGCTGATTTTTCAGCACCAGTAGTTTGTGTGATGTGTGCTCTGGGATGGACCGGCATCCTGTCCACAGTGTTCCCTAACTTGTGCTCTGTGCTTCCTCGGTGAGGCTCCAGGGTCACCGTGACACTGTACTTGATAAGCAATTATGACAGAAGGATATAGTGTAAATGCTTTTTTTTCCACTTCCTATACTAAATTATCTCCAACTGACCTGTCAAGCCAATGGTGAGATCTTTTGTATTTGTCTAAATTCCTGCGCAGTTCATTCATGCAGGGTGGACTGATGACTTAATGGTGTAATAAGGAAATAACTCCAGCACAAACACGTTGCAGTACAGCAATGGTGCAATCCTTTAAAATGAGTATATTTCTACTGTATAACAAAATATCTTATCAAAAGCTGCAAAGGGTGCGGTTTGAGGAGCCACCCATCCTGGCAGGGTGAGTACACAGAGTCACACAGGGTCTCATAGCTGGTCATAGTTGTCTCGGGGTAGTTGTATCAGTGTGTGCTCAGAAGTTTTTGAATTGCTTACAAATGCCTTCTGAAATAACTTATCTGTATTTCCCTTATACGTTGTTCACATACCGGTAACTAGTAAGTCGAAAGACAGTGTCACTAAATAAAAGCCATTTATGTAGATTGTTTGGCATCCCTGCTCACCTGAACACTGTCTGAAGGGTGAACTCAGTGACTTGTTTAAGATAATACAATTCCTTAAGCATTTTAGTTAGGGTTGGACTGAGAATAATTAATGAAACTTGCCTTGAAAGAATAGCCTCGGGTGGCAGATTCATGCTGGTGGGCAACAAATTAGTTTCCTAAGTGTTTTGTGGTTTACCGGTGGCTGGGTGAGCAGCGTTCCCAGGACGACGAGAACTCCTCATAGCTCATACGGTGCAGCCTATAGCCTAGCCATAGAGAAGACCCTCACCTACCCGGCTGGCCATCTGTGGCGGGCTCCAGCCACTCGTATCCTGCCTCAGGTTCGGTAGGAAAATAAAGCTCATTCGATTCCCCTCTGCAAGGTCCACTTTACCTGCATATAAACAGGTAAAGAAAAAAAAAAACTTTCCTGGCAGCCAACAGCAAAGCGGGGAACTAGGCCAGGAAAGCTGTTTTTGATTCCTAGAAAATTGCTGCGTTTTGGCAGAATGCAGCATGCATCAAAAAAAAAAAAACCCTGCTTCTAATCTTATGGAGTTTTCTTCGCCCCTTTCGAAAACAGGCTCTCTGACAAAGGCATGTAGTGTTGTGTTCCTCATACCTTCTCCCCGTCTCCCCTACCCTTGCTCACTGAAACACAGCGAGGGGACTAGTTCGACAGAAGACATCGATCTGGAGTTGGTGGCAGCCAGATCCCGGGCTTTGTTTGACGCGGCCCCCAGGGCTGTTTCTGCATTTGCACGCACACTGACGTTACGAATGTAATTATGATGTTTCTTTCCTGAGTATCTGATTGTCAGCTCAAGTAAGCAGTGCACCTCCAGTTAAATATAATGTTCTTTAGGCCCTGCCTTTACATTCTGGCCCAAAAAAAATCTGGTGAAACAGGAGGACTTGTCTACTGTTCCCGAGAGGCTGTGAGCATGATTCTGACCTGGAGAAGCGAAACAGATAGGAGATAGAAAGACTAATGGAAGGAAGACCGCAGACAATGTCTTGAGACAGAGTTTTAAACGGAATCTCTCACATTCTGTTTTGACAATCCCATCTCGCCTCTCTTAAAGTCGCCCGTTACATTCTGATCTAAACATCCATATCTGGTCGTTGTCAAGAGGACAACCGTTGGCAAATCCCCACTGTGTCCAGTTGTTCTGAAACCCCCCCACCCATGCTAAATAGGAAGTGAGAACGGAAACACACGGCCAACAATGCATTCTTATGGTATTGGGCAGCTGTTTTCTGTTCCTAAGATTCGATTGAACCATATCACGGCACTGTTCTGGAAAACAACACAAGGGGCCTTTTGTATTTTGCTGCAAATGTGTTGTGGGACCCTCCTCAGAGCCTCTTGGCTGGATCAGCGCCAGCCGGTCTGCTCATACTATTTAACATCCTTGTGAATGATGACAATGCGAGAGCAGCACGATCTTAAACTCTGGTCACTGGTGTCTTTTACATCTGTGTATCCAACTGATGCAAGTTGGTGTTTTATAAGAATCTGAATTGCATGACACCTGTTAATTAGCTATACTGCAGTGAGAACCCATTACAATTAGACCGCTTAAGGAAGGGTTTTGTTTTTTAAAACATAGCAATGGAGTGTTGGTGAAGGAAATTAAGTTTATTTATATATAAATTTCCCAATGGTTTACATATATACACAGAATTTTTTTGTTGTACCAGGTTTTCTGAAAACTTGGATTGTGTACCAGAATTGTGAAATTTCTTTGCAAATCATAATTTGTAATGTTAATAATCAGTTGGCTAAATTTTATAAAATTCATCGCAGGTACAAAATCACTGTGGACACAGAAGGTGACGGACGTTAAAGTAGGGAGCTGCAAAGTGAGGAGAGCACTGGACTTCTTGGCAAACCTGGTCCCTTCCTGGTTTTGTCTCAGCCAGAAACCACAGCCTAATCGGCGGCCTGCCTCTTTGCATGGCATACAGGCAGCCCGAGGCTGGCTCTTGATCAACCCGATGTGAGACAGACCGGAAGAGGTGTGGCGAAGTGTGAGAAGAGGAGAGAGTGACATCTGTCCCTCCAGATACCTCCAAAGGCATCTCAGTAGAGAAGCCTTTACTGGTTGTGCTAGGCTGCTACCCACATCCAGAGAAAACTTGGAACTTGTCTAACTCAAATGTCCTTTGGGGAGCAGGTTTTCTTTTTGCTCTTTCTGTTGCTGGTATTCAGACACATTAGCTGTCATGTTTGTTTAGTTTGTTGGCTTTGGAATTAGCTTGCTCGAGGTCTACCTCCCCCAAGGGCCCTGGTGTCTGTACACTTTCATGCCAGGCTCCATTTATCTAGGGGAATTGGTTACACATTGTTTTATTGAGTGTTCCCTATTAAATTTTAAGTCAACAAAACAATACCATGCTTTGTGAGGTAAATTGACCACACGAGGACCGTTCTGCCAGCCCCGAGGTCTTGCATTCAATTTGACTGCCACATGAATAATGCGAACGTGTGCATTTATCGCAACTCAGGGAATAAATCTGTAAGAATGTCCAAATAGCACAGAAAAAAAGCATGAAATATGACCTATTTTATAATTATCTTCTCTACAAAAGGCCAACATTTATTTTTCAGTGCTAGGGACTACTATGCCACTTTACTGAAAGGAAAGCAGAAGTAACATATGCACTAAAAATTAGTAACATCTAATTTTTATCAGTTTTTTTCTGTACTGTAAAAATATAGATGACATTAAACTTGTATTAAGTGTGACAGTATAAATGTGAACTGTGAACAAATAAAAATGAAAAGACTTACTGATTCAGGAAAAGCTGAAATTCATATCAGTCTTATTTCCTCTTCATCATTTGCAATCCAGTGGGAGCTGGTATCTAGATAGATTTTGGAAAGGTCTAGATACAGGGATAAATCTTCTTTTCGTTGTTTTCTTGAGAGTACACCTAACTGTAACAGCTTTTCTATCAGACCTCGCAACCTTAGATGCACAACCTCAACTGAGGCCCTCTGTGCTCAATCGTAAGGCACATCGGATTTTCAACATATATACAAGGTTAACGTCTCCTGACATCATTTGCGAGTCATCATCTCCGCCTTGTGGTAACAGAAGACATGCTGCATGTGTAATTGGATGCATGCATAAGCTTACTCACGGCAAGCTTTGAACCGGAACGAGCACAATGAACACGATCTCTCTCTCACACACGGCTTACACATTTTAACTATTTGGCTTTTTCTGTCTTTTATTTGGAAATAAACTGAACTGAAAATGATTGTTTATAAGGTTATATTTTACTACCAGACCCTGAGTGGGAACGAAAAGGGAATTTATTTGAGTTCCTTAATTCCTTCATGAGATGAACTGCGATTACGATATTCATAGATTAAAAACTGGGGAACTTTCTAAAACTTTCTAGAAGTTATGTAAACTAAGTTATGTGACAAAACCAACATGCTACTTCTCATTTGAACCATGTACTTAGGAAGACCTTGAGGCACATAATTAAATAATTAATCCCAGTATTATAAAACTAATATTATATGTTATATATATATGTGTGTGTGTATGCATATAAATTAAAAAAAACTCTTTATAGTTGTTCACACCTGAAATGTCTTTAATTGAGCAATAACCACCCCCCCAAACCAAGTCTTTTTGAGTGGGTTACAGTGTGGGAGCGATCCAAGCCACGGTGTAGCGGTTTGTTCCACACACCCCTGTTGTTTGTGTAGTGTCGCTCCTAATCTTGGTCTCCAGTGAACTTCTGAGTTTCCACTCCTGCTGTCTGGCCGAGGGTTTTCCGGTCTTCGGCTGAGGGCCGTGGTTTTGGATGGCCGCTCAGTCACTCGCCGTCCGAACTTGCTGAGCGTTTTGGTGAAAACTCAAAGTGGCAAGCCGGTCTCCCCCACCAGACGGTGGTCCACACGCTCACTCCTTTACCACACATCGCTCAGACTTTCCCCACCTCGCCCCAGCAAACTCTGCTCTTCTACAAATAACTTAGAAAATACCTCGGCTCATTAAAGGGACTTGTAAAGGGTTAACTGATACTGATTTAATGACTGAATGTTTTCAGGGGTCTTCATTTCAGATAAAAAATTTAAGATACCAGCTGAAAAACTAAACAATTCACCAATTCACTCTACTCCAGAGGGGCAGTGAAATGCAGTTGTTCTCTTTCTTTTCTCCTCTCTTGGTGTCTCTTAACAGATCATGGTGACCATCCTGAGCACCCGCACCGTGATGGCCGCTACCACCTGGTTTCCCATCAGGAGCCAGTGGCTTGCTGCATCACATTACATCACTAATCCGTGCACCTCAGATCCGAGCCAATTATATCCTAACACCTAGGTCTATTTATTCCTGTGACCTTTGCTTTTCACTAACCTACATATCTCACTGAAAAATGTCCCTCGCACCATCTTGATGTCCTGTGGAGAACAAGCCAGCCTGTGTAATGCTGATTAGGACTCTTCTGCAGTAGGCTGATCGGATGCTTCTAAAAAGATCAGATACTCTGAAAGTACAATGCCAATCGTATTTCTGGGTCTGGTGGTGTCAGTCATTCTTTTAGATCCATCGAGGCAGAACAGCACGTTGAAAGATGGCTTGCAACAGATGAACCTGAGATGTCTTTAGAGGCCAATAGAGGTTTTCGGATTCAGCTCTATTATCTTAGTGGAAGTGTTGCCTCCACCAAGGCATCTTATATACAAAAGCTGAGTGAGGAATTTCTGGTTTCATCCTTGATTCATCGGAGATCAACTGTGTAATGAGGAATATTTCACTCACCCCCCAGGTCAGTGCTTTTGCCCATATTGTACTATAGCAACCCGCACAGTTCTGTCACCTCGAGGGGTCTCTCTAGTCTTGGGTAGTCATTGTGGCCTTGCTCCACCTCTTCACCGGGTTTGGCAAGGTGTATGGGAGACTGAACTCACTGACTGCACTTCCCCCACTTTGGGAGGGGTCCAGCATCACACATTGGCATGACATAGGATAGGGGCCATGTTGAATATGGCTATTTGAAAGACAACAAGGCAGGCTAGTGCGGTCATCAGGAGCTTCTACTTGGAAAATACTAGACTTCCTAGAATCCTGTCTTAGGCCATGAGTGTTCAAGCAAGGAAGGACTGCTCCTGATTTATCTTTCCAGTTCCTTTAATCAGAATAAAATCACTCGCATTCATTCATTCTTCATTTTCCATTCCCTCTTGTCCTAAATGAAGATAATTGGGACTCTCATTTTAAGTACTGGAATTAAATTTCACCTCTCAGTCACTTTCTATTTGTACGAAAAGCACAATAAAAGCAACCAACAACATTCATTTACTAATCATACAAAAAAAGTCCTGAAGACATAACAGTATATGCATCTCCCTAGAATATGTGGTTCATTAGTAAAATAACCATTTATTCATTCAACATTTAGAAATGGTTGATCAAATACCTAACAATCAGCTAAAGCACATTATAAAGTCATAAAATATTTTTACAAATTTTAATTTGTCTCATATTATGTTAACGTTTGGAATACATTAGCCTCTGGGAGTTTACTTTAAATTGTTACTATTCACTTCATTCCGGGTTTTACAAATTATCAACAAAGTTTTTTTTTTTAATCTTGCTTCTTATAAACTATAATTAGATTCACCTGAACATAATGAAATGTACTCTCGACTGTTGCTCATGGCTTACTCTCATTTCAATAACAAAATTGTCTCTGGACATCATTACTCAAAACATGCCGTATTTATGCACATGTGGGTAACTCATACTACAAAACTTGAAAAACAAAGCCCAGTTAATTATTTTATTTAGTAAATTAAAGACAGTTACAAAGGCAGTGACTGTTCTGGTTTACTTAAAATGAGTGTGTTTGTTACACATTAGCTCAGTGGCTTGAGCATGTTGTTACACTGCCAGAATTGAGGGTTTTGTGTGGATTTTGAACATTTCCCCTGTGTTTTGTGTGCACTTCCTCCCGCACTCCAGAAACATGGTGAATTGCATCACTGGTACACTATCTAGGGCAGGGGTCTCAAGCTCCGGTCCTGGGGGGCCGGAGCCCTGTGTAGCTTAGTTCTTTCCCTGTTCCACCACAAATGATTCAGTTCAAGACCTGTGTGGTAATTAGCACAAGGAGTTGAATCAGGTGTGTTAAATGAGGGTGAACCAAAAACTGTGTAGGGCTCTGGCCCCCCAGGACTGGAGTTTGAGACCCCTGATTCCCTCTGTTTCCTGGTATGATGCATTTGATAAGTTTATAAACAAAAATCCTTAGGTACAGGAACAAAAGACATACTCCAAGAAATAAGCAAGAGTGAGTTCCTTAATTAGTTAGCGTCACGTTAACAGGAAGATGTATATTGTGTGCATTATATCTCTCCTAGGTCTCTGAGACCATGAATAAATTAAATGCAAGTGTTTAGGTCATCGAAGGTGGAGAAGAATCTTGAAGAGCATCGTAGGGGACCCTCGTCAAATGGCTCCCAGGTGGAACCTATTCTCCCCAAAACCTGGAGAGCTCACACACCCAGACACGTCGGGCACCAATGCCGATATATGGTGTCGTCTGTGGTCCCTGCTATTAATAGCCACAGGCAGGGTCTGATTTCCTTTGTGTTGTAGAGTCAGATGTGAAACATGAGAAGAATCCAGGCTATTTCATCTGCGAGCAGACAGATGCCAGAGCATGGCTTCAATCTCCATGCTGGCTGTCCATGATGGTCCTTGTAGAGTAGGACCAGCCTCTTTGTTGTACAGTTTACTTTTCTGCCAGCTTCCATTCCAGAAATGGAAATGAGCAATAGGGTCCAATCAACACTGGGTCTGCACCCACTTTATACCTCAAAACAAGACTGGTCATTGGCAGCCTCCTCCCTCTGGTTTCAACTGGAAACTCCATTCTTCACTGGTGCTGTCCTCTGCAGGCCGGGCCCCCGCTCAGCCGTCCCTAAACACAGCCGGGCAGAAAAATTAAGAGGTATGAATTACACAAAGCCACTTTAACATCATATCAAAGGACACCTTTCCAAATGGAAACCACAGTAAACTAACCACAAGAATTATGAAGGAGCCAAGCTGACAAAAGCATGTGTTTCTGAACATGTTTTACTGCCAGTGTTGAAAACCTGCTATTTCTGTGCTTTGCCAAAAACTGGGGGATTGGGGGGGGGGGGGCAGCGTTTACATGAGGTGGGTTTAATTTAAAATGTACGACATTTTGGAATTGGGGCAGTGCGTCATCTAAAGTTACCGAGTGACATAAATGATTTTGTTGTTTTTCTAGAAATTAAGATAAGAACATTCTTTGATATGGCCGCCATCTGTCCTCGAGGGTTTCTCTTGTGGTCTGCTATATTAAGTGGCTATCCTACAGCCTAGAATAACTATACTGGAAAATGTCACAATAATATAGCACATGTGTACCAGAGGACTCCACAGAGAGAACGATGCTGCCACAGACTGGTGCCAAGCCTAAACCAGAGGGCTTATCTAGAGGTAAAGAGCCTACCAACCAGCAATGTGGTGACGGTCTCATTCTTTAACAGTTTCACTGCATTTTTTTCTCTCTCCCTATCTTTCCACTCCAAAAAACATAATGCTACACACATTCAGCTTCACGTATGCTTCCAGCCTATTGAGCCTCTGACAGCGTGTTTTTTCTGTTTTTCACAGGTACCTGGAAACATGCTGTACGTCTTTAGCATTCGTGCCACCCGTCGTTCGCTCAAAATATTCACTCGAGGCCTCTGTTTACTTCAAGAGTCGTGTTTCGGGGCTCCGGGAAAGAACCGGCGCACGTATGCTCTTCGGAAACTAGAGGTAAGGATTTGCCATCGTCTGCTAGTCATCTGTAGCAGCCGTTGACAGCCATGGAAATAAAACACAGGACCCTGGTGAGAAACTCATTCACCTGCAGTCTTATGAAGACTTAACGTGTGGCTGGGTCCCACCAGCAGGCTAAGTACCAGAAAGTAGAACTTGCGACGACAACCAGGAAAAGCACTTCCCTCACCGTGTCACGAAAGTGAACTGTCCTTCATAGTTTTACAAACGTGAATTTTTCCAAGGGCTATTGTGTACTGCAGCAACTCATGCCATGAAAGACAGTCCTTTCCTACTACGACATCCACTCACTCTGTACACCTATAATAGCCCGTGATACCTTTCAAACTCATGTTCAGAGAGTTTCTCCCCTTCAGCCTTGAGCGCTTGTACTTTATATTAGTGATGGCAAGGTCCAGAGTGAAGCCGTCAAGTCATACAATAATGTATTGTTAGCCTGGGGCAGGAATGCATAGTTATTATCATTATGATTATACAGAATGTTTTCACAGAAATGGTACAGCTTCTTTTGTAGACCTCCAATGAAAACACAGGTCGACACAGCGAGGTGCTAATGTCCTGAAGTCGCTTGTGCTTCTCTTCTTACTAAATCAGGTAATGTTGACATATCGCTGGTCCTCAAAACTCAGTGTTTGGTAACAGGTATACTGTGAATACGAGGGCAAGGCTGTAGATCTGAAAATTATTTTTTCCGTCTGTTTGAGATATTAGTCCATTGTTATTGGAAGGATCGAATGATTGGCAGGGCATTTACCTCTTGCCCAGAGTTAGCCCGAGAAGGCGGACCTCTGTGATTCCTTGGCACGCCTGGAGCATTCAGCGCCTCTGACTATGATGCCTAGTCTGAGGTCATGGATGTGCTCCAGGTCTGGATCCCCGGGGAACGGAGGGGGGCACAGTCTCGTTCCCTGACCACAAGCAGCCCAGAGTCTGGTCCCTTCACTTGTTCACCTCAGCTCTGTTGGCAGGGCCTTTGCCAGCTGGACCTGGGTATAAACCCCAAACAGACACCACCCGGGCCCGTTCGCCCAAACCCCAGCGATTCACCACAAACTACATCTCCACAGCCAGTAAACACACAGCATAACTCACAGTCTGAGTTTACTTTATTTCGCTACTGCTCCAAAGACCCTGGTAAAGATAGCTCGGTTGTAAACCCTGTTGACGAAGGTGGGATTCCGCAGGCCGGCTAAATCCGTCGCAGGCTTTTCTGTTTTCAAGGGAACGGTGACGTCGTGTTCTGTCTGTGGAGTAGCTTTCACCAGCCGCAGTGTCAGACTGCGGCAGCCCCTCTCTGATGCAGATTGGCATTATGGGTAAGTGCTTGTGTGGGTGAGAATGTCAGGGCGCGTGGAGGAGGCCCACGGCTTGCCGAGGGAAAATCTTGTCTGATTGAGTAATTACAGGGATATTCGCAGCCTCTGTTTCTCATCTGATACTTTTCTCAGAACGTCTTCCTTGGAGTTTACAAACATTGCACGGCGATTGGCTTTATTATTGCACAGCCCGAAGATGCGATAATGGTCTATGGGTGGGATTTCGTTGCTTCAGTTCAGTTCAATTACGCTCCCCTATTTTTAATAGTTCAGCATGTCCTTCGCAATGTTCAAATAAAGCTTCAAGTTAAATTAATGTTCAAACAAACAAGTTTTGCCCCCCCCCCCCCGCCCCGACTGTCATAGTTCCTTTTAAGTTCTTGACAATCAGTCTATTTAAAGCAGCTTTGGTGTCTTAGCTTTGTGTTGTCAGCCTGTGGTGGCGGTCAGAACCTTGAGAAGTTGCTTGTTATGATATGAAATTGGAGAAACTATGTCTGACGCTGATGCAAAACGATTCAGATTTGGCCTGCTGTTCCTATTATTAGCTGTAGAAGTCAGAGAAGCTTATGGCGATGGAAATAGTCACTAAAGGCGAACTTTCCTACAGGACCTCCAGAGACAGCATCCCACACCTCATACTCGAATCATCCAAACAATTTGAGCAGACAGACTGACTGCTCACAGGGATGAACTCCTGATCAGCAAGTGTAGGACCGTTAATGGACGAAGCTAACTGAAAATAGTACGGAGAGACAAAACAAAAAGTATGGCATGTTCTGGAAGGGAAAGAGAAAAATCACGGAGGGAAAACCTGCCCGTTCTCCTTGATTACAGCCCTGGGAAAGGGGATGTAAAACTAAATCCACTCGATGACCGGCAACAAAGACGAATGATCTCTCCCCTCAGAGATGACTTTGGGAAGGCCCACTGAGCTGTCAGAGTGCCATTTGTCATCAGTCGAACCTCACGGGAAGCCCCCGCTCTCTTTTCCAGATCGTGAGGGGTGGGTATCGTCTGAATGTCTGAAAATCTGTCGACGAGGTTTTCCACAGAGACACCACTAGTAACCATCGTTTTCTCCCACCCGCCAAGACTAGCTGCTATTTACAGTCGATCCTGGGCCCTTGTGTTTTTATTGTGACCAATAGGATGCGTCAAAGCTGCGGCTAGGACTGGTGGTAATGGCTTCAGTGTGTGGACCGGATCGTGTTCCAGGCTATCTTACTCATGAAATCACTAGTGTCGTGTTTACACCCCACAGGTTTCCCAGACAGAGCTGGTCCACCCAAAGCATCATTTTGGAGGTGGTGAAAGGATGGTCAATATGCCTGAACATATGACCCAGAATGTGTTCACAAGATTATGTGTAAGAATTTTGGATGTTTCCATTATAATTATAAACTGTAACGCACTGGAACATTAGTCGGCATCGGTTTCTGTACCCATACATATTTATTGGAAATACTTAAACGTTTTTTTAATTGTGCTATTTTCTATGTTAATGGTTCAATAGAGAAGAGACGTAATGTCAAAACAGCGGCTTTCTTTAGGAAGAAGATCGTCTCAGCTCAAACTCTGCATCAGTTCTAATTTCTAAACAATACATCAAAATTCATGCAGACAGTAACTGTCACAATGGTACAAATGTATGTCAATGTTATGGCAAAGTCAGATATATGGTAGGATATATTTTAGTAATGGCCAGATAGAACGGCAAGCCCAGAATCTTACTGATGAATTTTGTACCCTGGGAAGAAGAAAAATGTGGTTCCTCATATACATTTTAAAATATATCCAGGTGTTCACAGACATTTTTGAACAGTCCAGTTATGTGGCCCATGGTCTAATATTTTGATCGATTGCCTCCACACAGGAATATTCTGGGTTGCGGTCCACCCTGTTTTTGCCAGAAGAGAGGACTTTCGTTAATAGACTAACATAATTCTCATCTTTATACTTCTGAAGTGGTTCTATGCCACAGGAATTTGGATACAGTCTTATTCAAACTCAAAAAATACCTTCCAAAACACATTTGGTTTACCTTCGATACATTTATATTTACACACGTTCACGTGATTCTGTCAACCTTGGACTGTCCCTTGGAGCTCAAGTGACCACTCTGAATCTTATTTTGTGCATTTCAAAGATACTATAGTTCCACTTCAGACTATAGTGCTTAGAGGACCTGAAGGTAAAAGAAGTCAACCATCAACAAGGTGGACGGACTTGACAACAATGAACATGTTGTCAGGAAGCCTGAAGACCAGAAAGAAAATGGGAAAATTTGGAGGAACGCCACCTGTAAATGACATTAATCTGGCTCAACTTCATAATAAATATCAATGACAAACACACAAATTAATTTCACATTGCTTTTGTCCAAATAACTCAGAAGCCCTTTGCACAGGTTGTTTAAATTTAAGAATCTTTTGATGTTGTTGTATTACACAAAGTGACATAATTTTTGAGCCTTATAATCTTTAAGTGCAAATAAATTATTTTAAAAAGTAATAATAGTGCACTTTAGAAATCAGAAAACAAACTGAAACTTTGAAATGCTGCTCATCTGTTTCTTATAGGATGTAACTAACCAACAGTCTTTTTTTAGATAACAAGAAGGATTTAAGTCCCTTATTTTTATCTCACTTCAACAATAAAATTTAGGAGGCATGCTTTATAAACTAAAATCTATGTGTAATAAAAAAATACTGTGTTCTTTTACAAGATTATTTTATGTCAGAGATAAATTAGCCTAATTGCACTCATTTTACTTTTCTCTAAGTCAGTGATCTCGACCTGTAAATGCTTTTATTGCAAGAACTCATTTTACAAGATAACTGCAGCTTCTGGAACTAGCACTACTGAAAACAAACATCTAAAGGCCAACTGGCAGCAGAAGCTAAATAAAAATAAATTAATAAATTATTCATTAACATAATCCGCTATCAATAACCCATTTGGCAGAAAAGTTTATACTTTCTGCATAAAATTAAACATTGTTTTCTTTGAATCTGCTGCCAGAATGACACAAGACCAGTGCAGAAAGGCTGTGGGTTTTTGTTTGTCACCATCCATGAATATGGAAAATAGAGAATATCTCACAGGGAACAGAATAAACCAGCGTGGATTACTCATCCTTTGCATGGGTGGCACTGTACCTCAATAACATGACCCTGGGGTTAGGGTCACGAATCCCATTTCCACCTCGTGTTGTAGTTTTCAGCTTTATTTCTGCAGTCTAAGGGCATGTACAGTAGTTTGGTGGATTGGTATACTGAACTTTCTCGTAGTGTCTGTGCCTTGGATTGGACTGGAGTCCGGTCCAGGGTGTTCCCTTCCCAATGTCCTCTGCTTGCTAGGAAAGGGTAAAGGAAGCCGCTGAAGGATGAATGGATGGATGTTTACACTTTATTGTCTGGTTTGACTTATGTCCGAATCACTTTAAAGTAGAGTCTGCCTTTTATGTGTTTTGAAAAATGTATACATGGATATAATTTGGTTTAGCTTTAGCCAATGCACTACTGAAATGGCAAGTTATAACATAGTTAAATAAGAGGAAATACAGTACGGAGGAGGATTTCTTTGACTACCCAGAATGCCCATGTAACTGTCATATCTGTTCTATGAACTGCTTTTTCCCACAGAAGCATCATCACCATCAAAAACCAAGGTCTCTTTTTCACAAGTAGCTGTTTGCAAAACCAGCAAGCGAGCATGTAATCTTGTGTAAACTGTTGTTTTCATATGTTTAAAGTTAGGAGTAATTGTTATTTCTGGACTTGTCAACATAAGAAATATTCCACTGGAAAACTTGTTAACTTGAAATGTTACTTAATTATCCCCCTCTTGTTGTTTTCCCTTGTTTTAATTAAAGAGCTTTCTAGAACAAACCTATTTTTGAAAAAATAAAGTTAATGTTAATCAGTTTTGTATGATTTAGAACTATTGTGACAACAAATTAATACATGCAGTATGTTTTTATGTCAGATGTTTCATATTATGGGTTCAAAGAGTTCAAGAGAAATCTCCCTTAGAATGTAGGGATTATCTGATTGGCCTGGAAAATTCTGGAATATGTCATTTTGACTTTTAATTGGAAGGTTACTAAAGACATTTACCTCAAATAGATTGGTGCCTTTTTTTTGTTTTGAATGTAACCTTAATATGTCAGAAGTGCATTACAGAAAGAATGCCTGCAAGAAACCAACCTGCGCCATTTGGGATTCCATTGTATTTAAAAATTCAAGGTTGGATTTCATCATCATCATCATTTTCCCACTGCTCTTCCAGCTGAGGGTCATGGTGGCAGCATGTTGAGCAGGTCAGATGGGAGATTCTTCATGGATAGAGACTTGTTCTGGGGATTTCCTAGACTTTAAGAGGAGATACAGTTGTTTCAGTGTGTCCTGGGCCTTCTCCAGCTCCTTCAGGAGATGTCCAAGTAGCATCTATGTAAGATTCCCAAACCATCCAAGCCAACTGACTCCTCTTAATCTGAAGAAGCAGTGGCTCTATGTCAATGTCCTCACTCTACAGCTTATACGGGAAACCTCATTTCAGTCGCTTGTACTTGCAATCTTGTTATTTAAATTGGAATTTGGTGATCAGTGGTCATTGTTGACACACCACAGCACAACAACAAAATGTGTCCTCTGCATTTAACCCATATGTGACATAGCAGGAGGTAGCTAATTCAGAACCTGGGGAGCAGTACCTTGCTCAGGGTACGTCACTGGTCAGGTATTCGAACCTACAATCTTCCAATTACAACTGCTAACCCTAACCATTAGGCCACCACTGTCCATTACCCAAGGTTCAGGACTGATGGTGAGGAATGGGACTGACTGGCAAACTGTAGGTCGCTTTTTTCAACCGCTGTATCAGCATGGACCCCCCTCAGTGCAGCCACCGAACCAACCTGTCTTTCAATCTGACATTACCTCTCACCTTCACTTGTGAACAAGATTCTGAGGTACTACAACTCTTTCACTAAGGGTGGAGTCTTCTGAGACCCCTCACCTCAAAGGAGTAACCCTATCTTCCCAAGGGAGTACCAGAGCCTTATGTTTGAAGGTGCTGATTCTCATCCCTGCCACTACAGGCCTTTGAGGCTCAAACAATATGTGACACGTGTTGTTAGCATCCTGGTTACAACAAACGGACTACAGGTTGCTGTCAACTTTAAAACTACAGGAATAGGAAACGAAACAGAAATTGCCGCGCCTATACTTGCGTACCAGTTATATGCATATGATCATTTTTGCCTATAAAATAAAGGGCCGAATTACGACCTGATCTACTTGCCGCTGTGCTTCTGTACCCATATTTCTTTTGAGCATCTTAACGAGTGGCTATATTTTGAAGATTCTGAATGTCAAAAAAATGGAGAGCAAAGAAATTAAACTAATCAAGACTAAAATCAGAGTTAGCATCAACTTTAAAATAACATATAAGGAATCTGGAAAAATTAGACCCTGGAACAGAAAAGCAGGAGAGTGGAGGAAGTTATGATGGTCAACGACGTTATCAAGGGGACAGATGATAGAGACCTGCCGCATTCTACACCGAGGGTGTGGGACATGCCAAAAGTAAAGCCCTGCATTAAGAGACATTATCAGAACCCTTGAATTATAGTATAAAATGTGCTTTATCAATAATCTTTCCTTGGCTTAAAACAGAATACTGCTAAGGCTGGCCAATCTGAAAAGGAGATTGATTTCAATCAGCTGTCCCAGAATGGAAGACAAGGAAATGACTGCGGTCAAAGGGCTGGCCCAAGCGGGGGGCAGGCCACCCCTGGAGGAAGCAGGAGCCACGAGGAAGGTCCTAGCCTACCTTCAGCAAATAAAATAAGGAACGGACTGCAATGGCTCTTACGGCCTGTGATCTGAGAGTGGCCAGGGGCAGCCAGAGCATCAAATCTGGGACAGCAGAGACAGCAGCTCCTGTCAAGAATCTGTGGACTGATGGGCTCAGGAAGGAGGATTAGTAGAGGTGTTAAGTGTTAAGACAAAATAGAATAGGATAGGATGAGACAGGATAAGATCAAGACAGAATAAGACAAATGCATTACAATAAAATATATATATTTACTATTCAAACTCTGTCTTTGTTAGAAAATTTTGCATCAATAAGTTAATTTTTATTTTTGTACTCTTCTAAATGTCAATTTTAAGCAGAGAGAGAGGAATGGGATGAAGGAACTGTTAAGTGAAAGAATGTGTCAAAATGACAGTGTTGCCTTATTTTAACTCAGAAAGAGACATTTCGGTTTTAATAAGAGCTAATGGCCATCACTGTTGATGTTAAAAATTGTTGTAAATAATGCGGCACAAGTCTAACTCCGGTGTATTGCTGAAAAACGCGCCGTTTTCTACCTGCAGACATTCAGCTAACGTACCTCTGCGTGCTTAGCAAATAAAGGGAAACATTTTAATTTATCTTTAAACATTTGATTATAACATTTTAATTATTAAGAAAATTTGGCTCATTTACAATTTTTTATTTTCTGAGACCCCTCACCTTTTGTATAAAATTTCCTATACAAAAATAAATAAGTTACAGACATATTCTAAGTCTTTTGGGTGCATTTTCGTAGTAACAAACGATATCTTTAAGACTGAAGGTGTAAGTAACCTGGATGATATAAAATAAATGATCTAATTTTTAGTATATTTCGTATACATCGACACCATTTCAGTTAGACAACAGGTCACTGCTGGGTTAAACAAAAAATGCAAGACACTGTAAAATTAATAAAGCCTTTCTGGATGTTTATTTGCAGCAGACGAACACAGACGCTGCTTGCAGCACCGAAGAGACCACGATGCCCTCGAGCACGTCGGCGGTCCGGTCCGGTCTGATCCGATCCGATCCGATCCGATTCTCCCTCCCGTAAGGCGCGTGGAGCCGGCGACTCTTACACTTCCGGGTCGGCTCTCTCCTGCTCCAGGTGCAGATTATTAGTACACTCACCGGCTGGGAGGAAGACCAGCGTTTTGGTAAATCATTTCATTTACTATTGATGATTTATATAATGTATATACCCACACGAATCCTCATTTAAAGAAACCAATACTAATAAAATACTACACCGATGTGATAAATCCGTTTCACTTTCATCAGCGAAGTAGGAAGCGAGATCAGGCTCCAAAAAGTTTCTCGTGCAAGTACAAGGTGCTATCGCAAAAACAAATTTATCACTATCATTTACTTAAAGTTGATAGTGAGTGATTCCACCAAAGTCTGATACTCCTAGGAAGTGGATTTTATATTATCTACGAACATTCATTTTATACCTGAATGCTTATGATGACGGTTGAGATGAAATGCAAGCATCGAAAACTGCACGTATGTGTGATGTTGCATGCTGCTTTTACCGGGTATGTATATCGTCATTACACGGATATACTCTAGGGCAAGCTCCTCCTCCAAAATGCAGCGACGTTGTAAACAATTGTGCACTGATATGAACACGGTGGTGTGTTCCGGGATATCTGACAAGAGCAACGTCATATTTTAGAAAGAGATCCCCTGGAAGGTACAGAAGTGGTGAACACGACACAGTTTTCACGGAAACAACCAAACGTTGTAATTGCTTACCCTAGCATCTTTGTTGGACATAATTAGTTTTGATCGTGATGTTTGATGATGATTGTTTTTAACAGTATAATAATAACAACAGATTTATTTTAAAGGAACATATTTTAAGAAGAAGTGCTGAATTTGTGTTTTTGCTGTTATCTGTGCTTTTGTGAATGGTGATGCTTTCACTGTCATTCAGGGCTATTCCCTTAGGACAGGGGTATTCACATCACGATCCTAAAGGTTTGAGTGCTGGTTTTCCAGCTTTCCATTACCTGTGAGCCAGGTATGAAGCTTTTGTGGCCAATCAGAAAAAGTAATTGTTAAACTAACTACCTGGGAGAACTGAAAACAAGGCCTGGATTTGGAATCAGGGTACAGATTTGAACAGTCTTTCCTAAGGATCTCAGGTTTGACACTCCATCTCTTCACATCGTTTCGAGTCTTTGCTTCCTCCGGAGTCTGATGACACACTAGGCCAGGGCTCTTACAGTCTGGACCTCATGACAGTCGTGAGTGGACATGGCATGACTGCAGGTGTACTATATAACGTGTATAACACTTTCAAAGAATTTTCTCTCCTGTTCTCAGATTTTTAGTGAGTTACCTTTAATCAAGTCAAGTGGGTCTTTGTTGTGATACCATCTACAGTGGGGGAAATGAGTATTGAACACATCAGTGTTTTTTTCATAAATATATTTCCAGTGAGGCTATATACTTTATAATATAAAATCATGTGTAATTAAGTATTGAACACACTGACTGACATTTATTACGTAGTGGAGAAGCTTTTGTTTGTACCTGTATGTACATGTACCTGTATGAAGAAACTAATGGCCTGGAGCTCGGTGTGATTTTGGCCCATTTGTCTAAACAGATTGTCCTCATCATCTCGGCACATGGCCCCATTCATTGTTCCTTCCATTCTATGAAGTCGACCAGTACCACGAGATGCAACCAGCCCCGCATCATGATGCTTCCAGCCCCAAACATCACTGCTGGTGTAGTGTTTTTCTGGCAATGTGCAGTTTTGGGTGTGTTTTGGGCGTTTTTGGCGCGATGTGCAGTTTCGGGCGTTTATTTTGGCCGATGTGCAGTTTCGGGTGTTTATTTTGGCCGATGTGCAGTTTCGGGCGTTTATTTTGGCCCGATGTGCAGTTTCGGGCGTTTATTTTGGCCCGATGTGCAGTTTCGGGCGTTTATTTTGGCCGATGTGCAGTTTCGGGCGTTTATTTTGGCCGATGTGCACTGCCATTTCTCCTCTAAACATGGCGTGTAATATGAAAAAGTTCAATTTTTGTCTTGTTTGACCAGACTACATTCTCCCAGTATTTTTATGGCTTGTTTAAATGTTGTGTAGCAAACTTTAAACTAACTTCAACACACATAGAGGCTTTTATGGAGTGCATTGCCTATTGTTTGTTCTGTAACAATTGCCTGCTGCCTCCAAGTCTTTCTGGGTGGTCCTTGGCTCTTGGGCTGCTCTTCTGATTATCCTGCTGACTCCCTGGTCAGAAGTCTTGCGAGGAGCTTCTGTGCGTGGCTGGTTGATGCTTGCTTAAAATGGCCCCAGTGGTGCCACTGGAAGATTCAGAAGTTTTGAAATATGTCTGCAACCAGTTCTATTAATATGTTGTGCAACAATCAAGTTGCGAAAGTCTTGGGAGAAGTCTTTGCTTTTTCCCGTCACGAGATGTTTCTTGTGTGACACCTTGGTGACAAAAAAACCTTCTTATAGCCCATCAGTATGTACTAACCCAGCTGATATTAATTTGACAGATAGGAAGCAGAATTATTTTCTAACTACTTACTGATTGGACAAGAGGATTAACAAGGGTAAACAAGTCTCTCAGCACTGGAGGATAAGAAGATGAAATAAAACAAAATGAAGAATTAAAAATTATAAAAGCATATTGGGGAACAATTGAACATAATTCCAGTAAACGTTTGTAGCGTTAAGTGTTGGAGTTGAGGAGTCTGATGGCCTGGTGGTAGAGACGGTTCTTGAGTGTGGGTAGTCTGAGCAGCCAAGCTACTGTATGGCTTTCCAGATGGGAACAGACTCAACAGCTGGTGTGTTGGGTGGCTGTGGTCTCTGATGGTGCTGTGTGCCTTCCGCAGACACCGTTGGAGGTAGATGGCAGGGAGACTCTTGCCAGTGATGTGTTGTGCTGTCTCCACTATATAATCCACCTTAGCCTTTGTATGAAACGTAAGGTGTGTTCCTCCTCACTTTGCCAGCCAGGTCAGCTTGGTCATGTACCAATTTGTCTATGATGTAGATTAACGGGTTGGTCCATGTAAACTTTGTCTTTGGCCTCAGGTCTCATGGTTTCATTTCAACTGGGTGTGAAAAGGTGTCATCTATTTCCTACCTATTTTTGAAGTTGGACACGCTTGTGCTAATTATGTCAAGCATGGTGTGGCAAAGCTGTAGGTCTTCATTCCACATCACACGTGGGAAAGTTCTTCGTTGGCTTAGCGTGTCCCGGGCCGCTCAGCGTGGGGAATCGCGGTGTCGAGAAAGTCTCACCATACTCCTTTCTGCTTGTGGTACTGCTGCAGCATTATATAAACTTGCGGTCTGCTTCAGATGAGCAGCAGTTGGTCATGCTGTGTGTCATCTGACGAGAACAGACACCAGATTTGTAGAAAAATTATGGCTATGCTGTATAATTAAGGCCCTAGGATGGAGTAAAAGGTTTTATTTTAAATTTTAGACTTAAGATACTTTGTCTATGTCTGATGGCTACCTTAGTGTGTCTTTTATTTAGAAGAGTAATATTCTTCAATGTATTCTTAAATATGTTTTTTTGTTTTTGAAGTCTTGAATGGAAATGATCTTTGATTTTCTTTCTAAAGATCGTTGCTATTCTTAGTGGACGCACCAAGCGCTGAATTCAATTTGCATTGGTTTAACATGTCAAGAGAGCGCGCTGGAATCTTCAAGATTTTAAGGAGAATGGGTCAAAATCACGCCCGAGCCTGCACTACATTTTTCTTCAACCCATTGGTCAGATATCTGATGTTATTCCAAGTCAATAAGGGAAAGATAATGAGGAAAGATAAGTTCTGGGTTATTCTGAACAAATGGTTCCTCATCATAGATCTGAAAGCGGGAAAACTTGCGCATAGTCCTGGGTGTTTTCCGTCCTCCGTCCTAGAGCTCAGCGTTGTCAATGTTCATGGGGTCCTGCTGAAATTCTGGGACATTCCGCTGTTTGTTTTTGTGTGTGTGTCTGTGCGTGCCTGCATGCATAGACTCTGTTATACCCAAGGTACTCCCAAATCTACAGTTCCCCTCGGATGAACTTTCCGCTCAGGCCAGCGGCTGCCCGCCCACCGCCTTTCTCCTCCTGCGGTGTATGTAGGACCACATGAAAGATCCCGTTCCCCCCACACGCTCAACCGAACTGTGGTCACAAAGTGCACCTGGTGTTTGGACCCAGAAGTACGTGGCTCCGGTCCTGAAGGGTGCAGGGCGTTCTGGTTTTCATTGTACCTGAGCCCATAATTACCTAATTGAATTCAGCGTGTGTTTGATTGGACAAGGTTAACCTATTTCCTCGCTCTTAAAAAGACTGGAGATTTACCGAGACCCACTGGACTGTTGCCCTCTAAGGCCGCTGCTGTGGACTTAGCTTGGCCTGAAATTGCAGTTTCCTCTTTCTCTGCGTTTTGTGGAGTCTGTTTTGTGTGGGGGCAAACTTATAAATTTGACTAGTGGACAGTTTTATTTATATATGAGTTTTATTTGATTTCTGGCCAGGGTCTTCATAATTTTTCAGTTTGCCATGCCGGATGGATCCTGGGATGTGTTTTGGAGTATTAATCCTTAAACAAATATAACTTTGAGTTTAATATTATTCCCTTAATGTCAATAGAAGTGGAACAGAAAAGCTGAGCAGTAATCTTGGCTGCTTGCTCCTACTAAACACCCATTAGAAGTTTATCACAAACCGTTAAGTTAGTCCAGGGTTCCCTAGCGGTAATACATGGCTATTTGTCTGTCAGTATTTAGGCTGTAAGTGTGAGTGCAGTACGGCATTCAGTACTTGAGTCTGTCAGTGGGTTTATATTAAATGCAATTGAATAAATCTTTATATAGTACCTTTCACGACAGAGTCGCCCTGAGACATTTTACTTGGTTGTGTTGTGATACATTTCTGCGTCAGTCATACAGGATAATTTAAAAATGGGGAAGAGAGAACATAAAGAAATGAATGAAATAGAGCCAGACGAATCAAAAACTCCCAAGTAGAGAGAATAAAAACCTCTAGGGGTCCATCCTGAGCCTCAGGCACAAGGCAGGGACTTGTTCATAGGAGCAGCACTCGGCTGATGTCTGTCACAGTTTAGGCCTCACTGAGCTAGGAGGGGGGTCTATGCTCAGACGTTTGCTCAAGTGAAGGGGATACTCAGTTACTCAGTGTGTGAGCTGGACCACAGAGAAGCTAACCAACGCTCGTGTTTGTGTTTGTGTGGGTAAGGACGGCCGCCAGAGAGGTCTCACTGTGTTTATCCGGAGTGAAATCTATCCCTGAAAGGACTGTCTGTCAGACCCCCCTTCCTGTGTATGCCAATACATTGTGTTTGTGTGTGTGTTTTTTTTTTTTTTTTTTTAAAATTGAAAACCACATTGTACTACAGGACTCGATAGATCCATAGTCATTTTTGGGAAGCTTTTTGTGGTTATTTGCTTAGCCGTTTAATCGCATAACTCCATAATCGCAGTCGCTTGGCGACCAGCTATTTTTGAGACACTGTTTATTTGTCCGATTCAAAGGAGTCACTTGTTAATGAGGAAAAGTGCAGATGGGAAGTAGTTAGATTTGTGGAGTAATCTCATGTCTTTAATTTGACAGTGTAGTTTCTTAATCTCACCTGGTATTATCTAGCCACTTGGTGCTCACCTGCTGCCCAGGTTCCATGTAACCATGCAGGCCCTCCCTGTATGGGATTAACTAGTAAATATTGCCAGAAAGTCTTAAGTGCTGGAGCTACTCTCCTGCTGCGCGGTGTGTTTGCATTCCCTATTTTAAGAGTGCTGTTGAACAGCCTTGGTGGCCCCACTTCTGGAGCCGTGAATGTGTCCCCCGTTACTCGCCGAAGGCTTCAAGGTGCCCCTCAAACAGGAAGCCTCTCTCCTGGCCCCCTCTCAGCATTAATGCCATCCTGTAACGCTGTAAATTACGTGCACCATGAATGAGAATGAGCTCCTTTCACGTAGGTCGGATTTGGCTCTCGATTTGGCTTATTTTTTTTTTTGTCTTGGCAGCAAAGGCTGTGATGTCAAGCTTGAAGTTCAGTGGAGGACGGAATGTGACATTTATGAGGTTTTTAAATAATCCCCCGCCCCCACAAAACCAGTTTTGAAATCTCTCTCAGATTCTTTCTCAGCTACAGAATAAATCCGAGCATTTTTATTTAGCAGCCTTTTTTTTCCAGTGGGAGTGTTGCTCATCAGTAAAACGTTTCATTGCTACTGTAAGAACAGTCAGGTGACTCCTGGTTGGACAGTCAGGTGACTTCTGGGCTGCACTAAACCTCATGGGAAATGTAGTCTCCTGAGCCCTTTATCTTCCTCTGGAAAACCCTTTACAAAGATGTCACCGTGAGAAGGAGCAGATTTCAGCAGAGCTACTAAGTCCTCACCAGTCTTCTCCAGTCAGCCCACCCCTGTGCTTCCACCCCCTGAGAGGCGAGTGGAGAGAATTCGGAGACCTAGCACGTCGTGAAGTACGTGGCAATAGAAAGGGAGCCAGTCGTGTTTATTTTCTCAGTGTAAAATGAAAAGCGCTTGCGTTCAGCAGGAGAGCGTCCAAGCCTCCCGGCCTCCTGCAGAGCTTCTGGATGTTCAGGTCCCGGCATAAATCTCCCTTCAGATGTTCGCCAGGACTGGCCGTTTTTTTACGAGGGCATTTTCGAGTCACACCTCATTTTAGGTGGCCATATGAGCGCAGTCAGACACTTCGACTCTGAGTGGACTGTGACCAATTACTTTTTGCTCAAGGACTTTCCCTTTTACAGTTTGTGCTCGATTGCTCTTAAAGACCAGTGCAGCACATTAACTCAGGCAGGAGCCAAGAGCTACTCCTGCTTTTATAGGAGGGCGGAGAGCCGTCATCAGAAGTGAGGGAAGATGCTGATGACTCTCAGGGATCTCCCCAAGTGGCCTTCTGCCCAACCCATTCCTTCATCTGCTCCAGTATGGGTTTGGATCTTCCATGTAGATGATCTGTACCCATTTTCAAAATCCTAGGAGGTGTGTAAACTTCTGGAACATTCTCCTTCATTCTGGCTATTGTGATTGCAGTAATAAACTGCCCTGACTATCGATAAGTACACAAATGTATGGCTGCTTGAGGAAAAAAAATAGTTTCAACAGACATCATGATGGCCGTTGACCATAAAAATCTAAACTCCTGTTTAATATTAAACTGTATACATATTTCTACAGCTAATTATGTTTTATTTAACCATCCATCCATTTTCCATAACCCCCTCCACACGCACTGAGCCATGTGGCTCCTTGAACCCTGGTCCCTGGTGTTTTTTTAATAAACTGTATACATCATATAGAGCATATCATAAAGTTTTTAGAGCGTAATAGCCCTGGTCTCATTCTGTCCACTTTTTCCCCCCTTGGTCCAGAACATGTGGTTTTCATTTGACTTGTGATTTCCAGGTTAGAAATATGAATTTCTGCTTATGGTTGTTTGGTGGAGTCAGTGGACAGCACAGTCATCTCACACCTGCAGCTTTGGTGGTTCATTATCTCCTCCTGACTCTGGGGGGGGGGGGGGCGGGGGGTTGCGTCTTGACCTTTAGGTTACTTCTGTGTGAGTATATGACCTGTGATCAGCGGTACGGTAGGGGCATGGATATCCTGGGCTGATTAAGGGGGGGCAGTATTTTACAGGGAGCCTTGAATACATAAACTTTTATATAATAGGGGGTCCCAGGGTGACATTTTGTCAGGGGGCCCAGAATTTCTAAATACTCCCCTGTGATGAATGTTGTCCAAGGCGTCACCCTCCTTGGTCCCCTGTGATTTTGGGGGATAGACTCCAGTCTTACTGTGACCCCGTTATTGTCCAGCCCTCATGCAACGGATCTGCTGTAAATCACTTTGGATGGAAGCATCAGATACATGAGTGAGTGTAATGTGATGGTCAATGTACAGAGAGCAGCTTCACCCAGCCTGTCCTGCTCTTGCTCATCATGCCCTAATTTGTCCCTTCTGTAGGTTCTTCTTGGCTTGGCCCCAAAAACCTTTAACACTGGCATTAATTAGGCTCCCTCATTCGCTCTCTTCCCCTCACCTTCTTGCTTTCTCTCCACGTCGCACCGTTCTGAGGACACGCGTCGGCCCCTGTCTCGCCGTAACGGTCCGGTTAAATTTAAAGCGATTTTTCTCGCACTTTGCCAATTGGCCCAGAATGTTTTATACGAGCATAAATCTCTAGGAGAGTCTCAGCAGTGCCATATATTAGGGGGGCGGCGACATGTTTACCTTGCTATGGGCTCCTTGGGGGGAGGCTACGGTATAAGCCGGGCTCTTGGCCGAAAGATGCGGATCAGATGGCTTCTGGGATACGTGGGGGAAGGCCGCTGTGGCCACGCGGTTGTCGGAGAGCCCCAGTCCATGGATGGGGCATCGCGTGGGTCACAGCAGAGTCTTCTTGGCTGTTTATTTCTCTCTGATCGCTCTTCCCTTTCGTTCTAATTCAAAACGAGAAAGACGTCACCGACTCGTGTCGGAGGAAGGAGACTTTAGCCGGGACTTTCCAGCAGTCAGTCCAGAGGTAGGCCCAGGGTTCGTTAGCGGCCTGTGAGGGATCTGCTCCAAAACGAGCCCGTGTCTGACTGCTTCCTGTCCAATTACAGTTAACTGGCGCTCTGTTTATTTATCCATAGGCTATTTTAAATGGATCTCTTTCAGTGTCAAGGTCCCTGGGGGAGGGGCTTATTCCCCGCCGAGCACGAGGCTTGGCAACAGTGAAACGGAGGCAAGCAGTTCCCTCTGGACAGTTTCGCAACCTGGGGGGTGGCTGGGGGTGGAGGTTGCCATCCACTTTGAACAGACCGGGCCCAGAACGGCACAGCGACCCCCCCCCCCACACACACACACACACACATGTTTTTAGCGCTGCCATCATCATTTTCCTGATATTTTGCGGCAGCCTACAAAGACCCCGATTGTTCGGTTTTTGATCTTTTTTCTTGTTTGAACTTTGTGTGTTTCTCTGATCCTCCAAATTCAGCTGGGGGTACTTCGACCCCACCCTCATTATGGGTCCGCACGAGGTGAGGTCTGGCGTTTCTAGCCGCTACCGTTACCGCGACCGTGCTGAAGTGAGTCTGCACCTCTTATCGAACACTAATGTTGACCCCCTCGTTCCCCAAATGTGAATCCCCATGTGTGACTTTTGACCGGCCAGCACTATGGCATCGATCACATCCCAGCCAGTTCCCTGTGGAGTTCCGGGGAATCAGGACTGTGTCAGTGAATCAGTCTAGATTCCAGATATACAGTAAAACTGGTCTAAGTCGCCGGCTTGTAACTCGTCAATGTGCACAAGTCGACGCTCAAGCAAAAGTCCC
>JAODLC010000065.1:27940455-27983176 GCA_026781145.1 Hippopotamyrus pictus | reverse complement strand
GCACATGCCCCTGAGGCTATCCCGTTGGTGCGCCCCCCTCGCAATACCTCTACGCCCCCCAGTTTGGGAACCACTGGCTTATACCAACTTCATTTTTTTTTTTGTTCAGAAAATGGTAACCTTCATCAATGTGGAGAGCTGAAGGTTGTTGCTTGCAAATATATTTTTAAGTCTGAAGTTATTTGTAATCAAATTCTTCACTATTTTTGGATTTTATGTCTTTTAGGTGCTTGTGAGGATGGATGACGACGATTTTGGGGGATTTGAGGTAGGTATCACATACCATATAATGATTTAAAATGGGCTGCATTATGCACTAGGTATCACAATAGCCACGTAGGCTCTAATGGTTTACAGCCCCTTCAAGGCACATTTTGTTTTTCTGGCATTAACCTACACATGCACATTATTTTTTGACTTGTTTTTTTAAGTTAAGTGAGGTTCCAGTCACCGCTGACAGTGCACTAAATGCATTGCCTCAATACAGCACCTCTGTATCAGTTTCATGGAAAGAGGAGCGTGTGTATTTTTTACGGTATTAAAAATAATACCTTTGGGATTTCTAAATACTGGGGAATGTCACAACACTGTCATACATCCCACGACTAACTCCAAAACTTATAAAGCATTCCTCACTAGATATAAAATGACTGTGGGATTGTTCTGGTTTTGAGATCTCCACTGTTGAGCTTATGTGGAAGGTCTTCTTGGTGTCCCCAATGGCCACTTAGAAATGCATGAAGATTCATCTGTTCCAGGAATTCCTCTAGTAGCTGGGTGCCTTTCTGTGTTCCCTGAATGTTTTTTAATGTTGCACTTCTGGTCATTGAATTGTCCTGCTGGTTCGTGCTTTGTTGGAAGATGACGTGTAGCTCTTGCTGCTCCTCTACCACTTGCACTTGTAACTGGACATTTCCTTGAATGCTCAGCTTAGTCGGACTAATGCCTAGGCAACACCTCAACAGCATGTTAGTTTGTAATGTTTGTAATGGCTGCTTTTCCTTCACTCTGGTGAAACTCCTCCAAAACCATTTCTACTGTTTTTAGATCAGATAGCCAGGTCATGTAATATGACTCACTCTCCTTTGTAGGTAGCTTGGTGTGTCCAGACTTGTAACTGGTACTGTATAGTCTAATTTTACATACATCAGACCCCACAATGTCTAACACAGTGTCTCTGGTTCCAGCATTTATGTATTTAGTTATTAGGAATGCTTTTAGGATCATATTTTTATAATAAAATTCTGGTCTTGATCCTGCTGGAACTGCAGTGGATTCTCATGAAACCAGGGTTCAGAGATGATGTAAATTATAAGCACATGAACTTGAGATTTCTATTAATAAACCAAAATACAATTGCACTTACATGATAGCAACTTGGGTGAAAAAAATATTTTTTTTATTCCCCGGACACAAGCGTTTCAAGCTTGAAAACAGTTTCTTTTTCTCGGTTTCTGAAGAATGCGTTCTCTTTCACATTGGGTTTGCCAGAGGACGTTCAGCATTGTTGTTCAGTGGCCTGAGTGTCTCCCTGTCGGTTGTGGTGGCATTTCACTCCACTGGAGTGCATCCGATGAAGTGAATCATCTGCTCCATGTTTTGTTCAATGTTCCATAAAAGTATTTTAGCGTCCTCTCCCACACGCATTGTACTGGTGGAAATTACTAAACAGTGAGAGGGTGTGGAGATTTCAAGGGAATTCCCCCCCACCCCGTCATACCTGTGACTGATGCTTTGTATTTTGAATATGAAGCAGGTTTGCTGTGTCTGCTGTAGAGAAGGAGAAAGCGTGCTTTATTTGTGGTACAGCACATATCTCATCTTGCTTTCCTTTTTGAGCTATACACACATACAGGTGAGAGCAAAGCCTGGGGTCCAAGCGCATGGCCATGTATCCCTTACCCCTGGAGCCTGTTTTGGGGGGTTAGGGTTTTGCTCAAGGGCCCAACGAGGGCGTCAGTCTGCCATTCCTGTGATTTGAACCAGCGACCTGATGCCGGGCTTGTCTTAGCATGCTGAGCCACTCCACCCCTATAAATCAGAAATGCTATTGAAATAGTCTTATCCCTCCCTCCTGTCCCATCACCTATTATCTTTGTACCCTCATGCTGAGTGATTCAGAAAATAAATCAACATTCATTCTGCTGCAGTTCATTCCCATTACCATGACAGGCATAGTAGCCCATAGATGTTTACCAGCATGCCTCATTACAGATGCGGTTCCTTGCCATAGAGGTGAGTGGAATTGTCCACTATGAAGACTTGATTTGTATTAACATAATTTTTGATGCTTTGGATTTAAAATACTGTATATCAGGAATGCTATTATGCTGTATAATTTCCCTCAAATTAGCAATTGGCTGTTCCTGTTACTCCGCATCACTAGCACCCACCCCCCATTATGAAGTACCAGCATGTGTCCTCATTTGTATCAGCTAAGCTCTTCCATGGAAGTATGAAATATTTCCTCCTTCCCAGATTGTGCAACCTTTTTCTTTCCATGAATTCTTTCTTGTTCTATTGAACCCCTTATTGATGACTAATTAGGAATGAAAGCCTTCAGAAATTTTTCACCATGAGGGCCAAGATCCAAATGCTTGCTGAGAAAGCGTGTCATGTATCAACAGAAAAGCTGGGTGAGCAAATCATCAGGATATTCTAAGGGCAAATTGCTCATCTGGTGGGTTACAAAAATGTTTTCTCATCTTGCATCAAGTTAATTCCGCCGTTTTCATACCTTTAGTGAGAGATGACACCAGCTCGTTTTATATTTCACTAGAGCAGCTCCCACGGCCGTGATCATGCATTTCTCAATATAAACTCCGATTCCGGTTCTGATGAAATTGTCCTAGCAGTAGAAATTGGTGACACACTTTTCCAGGGATGACTCCTTTTCCCATAGCCCGGTGGGCCAGTCTCGGCTCCGGGGGGTCTTGCAGAGGGTTTGCTATGGTGCCTCGGGGGAGGTTTGGCGACAGGTGGCATGGAGAACACTGTAAAATACAAACAAACAAATGACAACGGCAGAGTTAGTCTGTTCCCATCCTATAGCTACATTATTAGGTCTGATATCTGGTTTCATGCTGTTTTTGAGATGCATGTTAAGAGAATTCCAATATTTTCTCTCTTTTAATCGAATGCCTCATGGAGTTAAGGTGCAAATTAACCACTTTGTTAGCAGTCAGGAGAGGTGTTAGCTGGCAGTAATTTGTTTTTGCGACTAGCTTGTGAGGAATTTGCTCAAAAGTAGACCACTGATGCTTTTGCTGTCTGCTGTTAAGGCCTCGTCTCGCTTTATCGTAAAAAAACTGAAATGGGCGTAATGGTGTTTCACTCTAAGCACTGGTCTGACTATAGTTCTAGATAACTCCTCCTCTACTGGGCTTGTCTTTTCAAAAGCAGTAATGGCCATTTGTTTGGATGTTTTCATCATTACCAGATCAGTGCTATATCTAATAGCTGTTCCTGAAGTCACAATCTACAACAAAGATTAATAAAAACTGGATTCATATTATTATGCAAGGTTCCATATGGCATCTGGATGCTGTTTGAGATCCTACAAATGATCCTGAGCTTTGCACTGAATGTTTACGTAGTCTACGCCCCTTAACGTTGCTGTGTCTGTTTCGCAGCCACCGCCTAATGTTAATGTCTTGCATGTTGATTTATTTTCTCATGTTTTTTTTCCCCGATTTTTTTAAACTTGGGCTCACAGGCCAAATGTGAAGGAAACTTTTCAGCATTTCAGGGGATAACTGGGATACACAAAGCAGATGACCCTAAAGAGTGCCATGTGAAGGGTGGTCTTCAGGAACATGGCCCAGGGCTGTTTTGGAGAGTCACTGTTGCTCCCAACAACAATTTCCTCCCCGGAAAAAAAACAAGAATAAATTGCTGTGACTTGATTGTTCCAATAAGCTGGGAAGACGTGAATTGCAGCTGGGAATTGGAGGACCCGGACGATCCCTGTGTCCGTATCGCCCATGTGCTCGCCTCATTGGAGGAGATCAGGTCCCTTTGTGCATTTGTTTGTTTGTTTGGAGGGTTTCTTTGTATCCAAGTTTAACTTCCCCCCCCCAAATGATAAATTTTACCAAAATGGAGAACATCCCATTGCAATCAGAGCATTTAAACATAGAGCATGTAAACAGTGGAGCCTCCTCAACGTTTTTTCTTGCAGTACGTGTGTGTTGTTTAATGTGTGCGCCCCAGATGAATATTGTTTTTGAATAGTTCATGCAGTCATTTGTTTTATTTATAACATCATAAAAATGAAAAGGATTTTGAGATGAATGATTACCTGGACTTATTTTAGGTATGTCTGCGTTTTTTCCATTTGTAACACAAATGCAGACAGCTGGTTCAGTAAGAATAACAATTGTTACATGCAAGCCTGGGTCCTTGACTTGACTAAGGACACTGCAGGTAAAAGGCGTGATTTCTTGGTTCTGGACCCATACCTGTGTTCAGCTGTGATGTAATAATCTCCCTGCGACCATTGACCTTCCGCAGGCTGCCGAGACATTTGACTGCGAGGATACTGCTGCTCAGATCCCCGTGTCCCCCGCCATCCCTTGGGCGGCCTTCTCCTCAGGTACGCATTGCTCCTGTCTGGCTGCAGATGGGGATACTGCCCCCTCTGGTCTGTAGGTCAAATGACACATAATCTAGTATATTAGGATTGTAATGTTGTTTGTTGTAGTAACCACAGTATGTGATATATTCATATGCTTTTACTTTGACTGTTTTAATGGCCTTTTTTCTTTGATTAGAATTGTAGAAATCCAGACCTTTTTAATTAGAAAGGGACTTAAAAAGTCCCAAGGGTCACAAGGATAAGCTCTTCGAAGGTGGGTGGAAGTTTGCCTTCATTGATTAATTCATATTATACAGCTTAAATTAAAGCTTATTTATATGTGGCTGCTTTGTGGTGGGGGATCTGGTGGCCTGGAACCACTCATTTGATCCCCTGAACAGGATCAGACACATCTCCTAAATTACAGAGGTACGATATTATTATATGCAGCGTCTGTAACATTTAGCCTGAAAAAAGATTCACAGTGCAACTTTACGGTAGGGATCTCGGACTCCACAACAAGTGCTGGAGCACAAACACATGTAATTTTTTTTTAAGATTTAATTTTATTTATAGGCACGCATGAGCGCATAATGTCTAACTTGGGTGGGTCACGGACGCCACTGTAGGCTGGTTCTCAGACAATCACCAGCCGCAAAAGCTCGGACCCCCTCATTGTTCCTCTGAGCAGCGACCCAATGGGCTCCAAGGCTCTTTCTGGGTTGTACAGCAGAGCATTCGGTGCAAGTGTGTGTGTGTGTGTGTGTGTGTGTGTGTGTGTGTGTGGCTGGGTATTTATAGATGCTGAAGGACTCACTCTTACTTCACAGTGCAGTGTTATTGTGGGGCTGTTTTGATCTGAGGTTCATGGACGTTGCCAAAGAAGAACTCTGGCTGGAAAGAAACGTATCGCTGCCCACTAACTGCAAATTACAATAAATAAGGGATTACGGAATTGTACCACCCTCTCCGCCGAGGTAAATACACAAATTTGCTCATTTGCTTTGTAGCAGCGAGTAAATTAGACGGATTCCTCACCACTGGCATGGAATGAGTCGGCCCGGAGGATAATCCAAATACATCTGGGTGCCAGGAGACGTTTTCTGTGAGATTGTGGTTTTCCAATAGTCTAAACCGATCATGCAAATGCATTACCAACAACCAGCCAGAGTTTTTATACCCCACATAAAGCCAGGAGAGGAAGAGAAGGCGAGCTGCTGTTTATTCTGAGCCGCCCACGGTCCCAGGCTGCTCTGGTTAGGCTGGCCTGCCGGACCAAACTCTTCTGTGACTTGACGTGGAAAAAAATTAGAGGGAGCGTAAAGGTGCTTCTAGGAAAGCTGGCTAAGTAAAAAGCAATTTAGAGATGCACGACATATTGGTTAACATACCTGAACCACCAATATTCATTACAAATCAAAATATTGGCATTGATCCAATGTGTCATTTTCGGTCCTTACTGCCAGCCAATATTTATACTTCATCAATATTGAAAGTGAGCATCACCAGAGCTAAAGACACAACTATTAAATTAATGGAGATGATTGCATTGGACGATTAACCATTTCCCCTAGTGGAGGATGTGGGATTTCGTTGGGTCATTAACCACTTGGAAGAGGTCTCAAAGTACCGACCCGTGACATATTTATAATGGGCTCTTTGCACATAAAACGAGGACACCATATCTGCAAGCGTGAAATATGGCTCGCTTCCTGTTTGAGGAACTATGA
Organism: Hippopotamyrus pictus; assembly: GCA_026781145.1. Lineage (NCBI taxonomy): Eukaryota > Metazoa > Chordata > Actinopteri > Osteoglossiformes > Mormyridae > Hippopotamyrus > Hippopotamyrus pictus. The sequence goes on along the minus strand of JAODLC010000065.1, from coordinate 27,976,870 downwards.
GTGGAAGAAAGGATAAACTTGTGTTTTATAAGCTAGAAAAATACCACAACATCTTTAAAATATATTCTAATATAGAGTTTCCACACACACCTAAAGGCAATTTGATAAATCCAGTTAACTTCAGCATGTTTTTGCACTTGAAATATCAGTAAGGGGCGGCTCCTCGCTTATCGACCAATCCGCTTAACGACTTGGTTGTAGGAACTGAACTCAGTCGTTAAGTAAGGAGTGTCGGTAATGTTCTGAGATTGTTTTCTTTCTATTCCCTTAATGGTGTGTAACATTGTTTCCATGTAATATTTGTGATTTTTTTTTCAATGAATTTAGGTTCTCAGAATAATCAAATATTCAAATAATCAAATCTAATCGTGATGAAAATTTAAAGATTTCTGATGTATAGAATTGTCTGTTCAATAATCATAATAGAATTGAATCGCTTTGGGGCCAACAATTTCCACACTTAATAGGAGTACATTTTTTCAATGATGTATTTATCGCACGTGTATATTGTATATCTGTTTCTAGCATTCTTGCACTATTTTACACTTTTGGATTAGATGCCAAGCTGTATTTCTTTGTCCTATTACTTGAACTTTGTTCAATGATGATTAAGTGGAATCTAAAATAATGTTTGTAAATTCCATCAATTTTTCAAAATGTAGTACACCCGAAATTCATGTATATTAAAAAGTGGTCAGATCTGAAGATGGAGGGGAAGAAACGGCTTGCTTCTTACAGGGTCAGTGTGACTGTAATCGTTGGGGGCATACCCACAATCTTCACACTCAAACTCCAGTGTGCATATGGCTATAATATATATCTATAATATCTATAATAGGGGAAGCCTTATTGTGTGGTGTTGTGACAGAGCAGTCAGGAGATACTGACTCACTGATGTGAGATTCAAAATGAATAGATCATGAGTTGACCCAGGCTTTCTAGCAACTGTATTTGTCAATGTCATGACAGCATCATGGATGAGTTGAATTCAATGGAACACCTTTGGGGTATTATTCCAGCAAAGAGCAGCTGAAAAGAATCATCTGCAAAGAATATCAGACTACTTCACCACAGTATTGTGCAGGACTAGTATCATCCATACTCAGGAGGATCAAATCGGTTATCAAAAATATTTAAAAATAAGAAAACGGAATGCTACTGATTTAGGGTGTATTGACTTTTATTGTTCTTGGTTCTTAAATTAATTGCACAGGATTTCTATTTTCTTACCATTTTAGTTCCAGAGCTGTACTCAGTTTGGTTGTATACTCTGTGTGTACGGATACAGTATAGCACAGCAGTTCGAGTCATTGATCTCCCTGTTGCTGGGCTCACATCAAGTCCTAATCAAGGAATGGAAATCTGAATCAACTCTTAAGCCACTTGTCATCTTGGGCAAAATAACAAAAAATACAAAGTGCACAGACATTACACCAGTGCAATCAGAAACCAAATAAGTAAAAATAATCTTGGTGGTTCCCTTCTAATCCTTCTGTTTACATAGTTGCCAGCAAAATATTAACCTGTAGTACATTCTCGTGATTTTAGGGGATTGCATGTGAATGTTGGACATTTAGTCCTGCTAGTGACAATTACAGATATTCTTAATTTACAGGAAGAGGTGGCATGATGTAGTATTTGGAACTGCAAATTAAATTCTCCAAATACATGAATTACCTTAAAATCAATGAATCACAGGTAACACTTTTATATTTACTGTTTGTCATGTGAAGGTGCTTGTTGATATTGTGAATCATTGGGATGTGCATGGTCATTTTGTTGGTTTACGTGCAGTTCCCCAATTTATGCAGGGTGTCACCTTTTCACGATTTGTTCAGAGTGTTGCGTACACCTGCTCCTGAGTTTCCATTAATATACACATCTTTTCTCCTCACATTTTGTTTAATAAATCTGAGATTTTGCATAGACAGTTGTGTACTCACATTTCGGACATCTTTTTGTGGGTGTGCAACTTTGATAAATGAGACCCCTGGCCTCTAATTTGCCAACCAGGCCAAATTTCCTGTAGATGGCTGTGGTTGTGGGGACCTCTTGAGGGTAACAGGCTCTCTGTACAGGCAGAGCGAGGCGGTGGGATCTTCAGGGATGAATATTTTGTGCCTGAGTTCTGTCACCCAAATGAAAAGCCTGGTGTTCCTTTGCTCTAGAAGTCAGGATGTCCGCTACTGGAGCATCGGAGGAATAGACAGAGCATCTTATATTTTTGTTTCATTTGTGCCCCAAGTGTGCAAAATGTGACCCCTTTCCTGTGTAGTTAAAATGACTACCAGCTCCTGCTAGCTCGCTTCAGTGATAATATTTAAGAATAAATGTCTTTGGCCGCAACTTCAAGAATTCACAACATGAAAAAGGGCCAAAGAATGAAGTAAATATTTGGCAAGTTACGTTAGTGTTTAAACACAGATTCTTTTCAGCCAGATTGAAGGACGCTTGAAGCTCTGACTGCTCATGTCTAGAGCAGTAGAACTTCAGCTTGGTCATCCATTTCACCCTAACAGAGCTGTTGTGACCTGCACCTGGTCACGCCGAGGTCACCACTGGCCACATCCAATATCTTCATGGTGGGCAATTTCAACATTTTTAGTGAATAGATATTTTGACAGACTATGGGTAGTTTTCACACATCCTGAACATTTTTTCTTCTGTAAAGTACCAAAAGTACGGTACTTCAAGGTATTTTTTTTAACGTGAGTAAAAACTGGCACCACTGCTGAATGACATCCTAGCATGAGGCAGGCTGTTTTATACTGAAGTCAAAAAAATGGCTGTAGTATATTACAGGCCTGGACGAGGCGTGATATTAATACCAACATCGCATGTTATGTATGTGTAATTCTTACATCGCTAGATCAGGCTTTATCTTGCCTCCGCTGCTTTTGCATGAGCGCTGCATGAGTTCTCTGAGACAATCATAATCATTTTCATCCTTGCTATTTAAATCACTCAGGATTGTGAGAAATTTATGCTGAACTCCTTTTTTGCTTTATAAATACCCCAATATTTATTATTATTTGGAAATTTTCCCGAATCGAACGGCATGGATATTTTATACAAAATACTTTTCTTTCTTTTCATGCCATCCTGATCTTGTATTTGTTGTTCTGACCAGACTGCAATTAAACCTTGAATCTTTTCATTTTTCCATGCATTCATCATCAACTTCTTTTTTTTAACTTTATTGTTGTTTTCTGTGTTTTGTAACTTTAAGACAGCGGTTGTGTTGTGTTTCAGAGGCAGGTTATTAGAATATCCAATATACAAGAAAGTGTTTGCAAGTCCGTACTGAAGTACGTAAAAAGTACCCTAGCCAGCTTGGTACTTTAGGTACTGGAACTTCTGGTGCTGGTACTTGATTAGAAGTCAGAGGAAAAGGGAATGTACCGAAAGTACCATACCTAAAGTACAGTTCCTGGTGCATTGGAGAAACACCCTAAGTTAGTCCCCAGTCAGTTATAACCCAGTACAGAGTATTACTTGCCCATTACCAAACATGAAATACAGGACAAACATAAAACGCCGAACATGAAATACAGAACAGTATTACAAGACACATAGGAGAAATGCTTCTCAGCAGAATATGCACAGAACTAAAGAACAGAACAATCGATATGATAAATTTACAGGAAACGGTGCAAAGACGTCTTGAATAAATTAACATAAGAGTACAACGTGCAAATGTCTGCAAAGTGTAAGGGACACTGTGTGCTGAGAGCAATGTGTAGATTAAATCTGATCCATATTACATGTTTGATTTTTCTTTTAAGTGTTCTGACTCGATACACTTTTACTTTTACACTTTTACGAGTGGATGTGTTTAGCGGTCGCAGGGTAATCAGTCTCAGATGGCTGCCTGGCCCTCGACGTCTCCTCGTCTCGGCATCTGCCAGACAGCCGTCCCTTTAGTGTCACCCGCCTCTTCTAACGCCAAGGGAGGGGCCCATTCGGGTTTAGGGGGAAGGGGTGTCTGCAGTCCCTGCTGAGTCCCCGCTCTGTAAATCATCACTCTCGGCAGCCCGCACTGCCAAGCCGAGTGCTGCCGCAGTTAAAACGGAATACTCCTAACGTTAACGATGTGCTCTGCCTTCCTCCCGCTCGCTGGCCGTCAGCTTCTGTGTGTGTGCGTGTGTGGGGGGGGGGGGCAGTATTCCCAGGTCTGCTTTGGCAGGGGTCTCTGTCGCAGCTGCCCAGATTTTGCTTTCCCCTGTATGTTCTGTCACCACATCACCTACTCCCATTATCCCCACTCCTGCTTTGGTTCCTCACAGTTCCAGAGTTTGAAATGCTCTGGAGGAACTCCTCAGTGATGACCGGTTCCGGTCCGGTTCCTAAATAAACATGTATCGCGGGTTCAGTTCCAGGCCCTAGTGCTCCTCCGGACATCCTTCTGGACCAGCACCCTTCATTCCAGGCGGACTCCCAGGAACTTGCACCTCCTTGCAGTCCCCCAGACCAGGTGGGTCGCCTTGCCCGGGCCTCATTGTAATGCCCAGCTCCCGCTTTTTACGATGATGTCAGTCCGGGCCCTTTGTGCTGGTAGTGTGCACAGTCCTGCTCCAGCGACGATGCCTCGGCTCAGGACCAGGGTGCTGAGTCCAGAGACGCCCCCGATATCCCAGGAGGCTTGGGAACCCATGGCCAGATGCAGCAGGTTCTGTCCAGCTTGAAGACCAAGCTGATGGTCAGCGAGGAGGAGAAGGTTCGCATCCAGCAGGTCAGCTCCATTTGGCCCTTGTATCTGTTGAGAATAGGATTAAGCTCGTGCATCCAAATGATGATATCCTTGTATTATAACTAGTGCTGTTATGTTATATGCACTTTGGCATTAAGTTGTATAGCAAAATTGCAAGCTAGCAATGCTGCACATTAGCTAGTTTATCCTTGAAGCCATGTATAGCTTGACTTGAAGTCACCCAAGTGAAAGGCAAAAGTTAACGGGCTACATCGTTAACATGCTACATGGGATTAGATCACTGTCCTGTTTATGTTAAACTGTCGCCATCAGTCTGTATAATTTTATCCCAAGTAGAGTGCGAACCTGCACACTGAAGCTAAATAATTGTAGAACCCAAGCTGTGTTTAGATTTGAACTGTGCAGGTGTAAGTGTGGTCTTTCAGTCGCAGTCCCTTGTAACACGTTAGCGATGACGTCCGCTCCCGTCTGCAGGACCTGGAGGAGCTGTTGAGCAAGCAGGCCGAGATGGAGGAACGGTTCAGGTCGGAGAGACGCGCAGAGGCCGAGTCTCATGAGCAGCGCTATGCCGAGCTGCGGGTAAGAGGGCCCGCGGGGCTTCTGGCTGGGGCCCCCTCGTTCCGAGTGGTCGTGGGTTCACCAAGGACCCTGCTGTTGTACCTTGGAGAGGCCACATCAGCCGAAATACCCGGCAGATGGAGGGTGAGACTAGGACATCATTCTGGACAGGCAGACTCACCGCATCGTGCCGTTTCTAAATAGAAGCTAAATATATCCCTGTGCAGATTCAGCGGCTTAATTTCCTGCCCCAAGGCGGTCCTCTCTCCATCAGCACCCAGGTCTGCACCTCGCCCGCCATAATTAAGCGCAGTGTCTGTCTGAGTGAAGGTGTGTGGGCAGGCATGCCTGAGGTCTGACAGGATTACCGCCCCCCCCTCATTAATAGACACTTCCTTCCCGTCAGACGGGGCCAAACACCTCCATGCTCACGAAAGGGAAGACGCGACCCGCCTGGCGGCTTCAGCGGGACAGGGTGGGCAGCTGAAAAGGTGACAAGGGCCCTGGGTGTGCGGCCCAAGGCGCGCCAAGGGGAAGTGAGTCTGGGAGGGCCTGTGGCCTCTCTGGCTGTCGTCCCAGCTCCCATCCGATTGGCTGATGTGCTTCTGTCTGAGTCTTTTTATTTTATTTTATTTTTTGTTCCTGGCTGCCGGCTGGATAATCTTAGGAGGTGTGTCTGCACTTCCTCACACACGATTGGGCAATTCAGATGCACAGTGTCAAAGTGACCAGTGAGTCTGTGGAAGTTCCCATAGGGCGTTGGCAGCTCACCGTCGAGACTGATGCGAAAAGCAGAAATCGAATGAAAACCGCTGGAAGCCTGCTTTGATATGCAATGTAGGATTTACTGTAGGCATGCTGATTGCATTTTTTTAACTTCACCCTAACAGACTTGCTTTAAGTGAAAGTGGTATACAAGTTTAAAATGAATATAAGTATATATGTTGATACACTGCCCAGCCGATTTATATTTATATTTACACAGCCTTTTGAATTTATATCAGCAAATACTAAAGAGCCAATGACTGGATCATTATTACAGCCCAGCAACATTATGCAGCAATAAAGTAAAGTCAGCTGAGTACCTGAATGTACTGACCAGGTTACACCTCCATCCATGATCAGTGGATTTTTTTTCTTCCCTGTTGGGATGGGCATATTCTAAGGATGCCAAGATTCACTGGGTTCGATTTGTCAAAGAGTGGTTCAGGGAGCATGAGGAATCATTTTCACGCATGACTTGGTCACCTCAGAGTTGTGACCTTAACCTCATTGAAGGTCTTTGGGATGAAGTAGGATTTATGGAGTGGTTCAACTCACTTGTCAGTACAAGATCTCAGTCAGAAAACAAATGATGAAAATAAAAATAAAGGCAAATAAAGGGTGAGATGCTGCATAAGCCTGTGGAAACAATGCGTGACAAATGTGTACCATAATCAAAGCTAAAGGCGATCAAATGAAAAATTCAAATGGCAACTTTTTTTTTTGGCGGGGAAGTGTATATAGTGTAAAAATCTGTATTATAAGGTAGTAAAACTGTTCTTTCAGTTTCTTAATCATATAATGCGTCTTGTTATCCACTGTGAGGTCCACAGTCGTCGTCGTCTTGAAAAATTGCATCTAAATTTGTTCTGTTTGTTTTGCAGCTTGATTAAGAAACATTTAAACAGATCATAATTGCAGATTAAGAGGTCAGGCTTGAATGTTTTCCATCTACAGTGAATGCATAGTAACAGAGGATTAATTTTAAAAACTCCTGCGTGACTAGGCAGACTTCCACCAACCAGAGGATTTTTTCTTTTTAAACACATGGAATGTTATTTGCCACTTAAATGTAACCGCTGCCACAGGGAAGAGCTCTTTTCATGTTTTTAAAAATGTAAAACTGACCAGTATCAGATCCTGGCGATCGGTGAGGAATTCGCCGTCACTGTGTTTAATCGGTGACTGAATATTTTCTTATCCGCAGTCCTGATTCCCAAAGAGCCAGGTGGAATCATTGCCCAGCTTAAAATGATTCATTTAACGGAATGCTGAAAAGTTTTGGCCACATTATTAAAGCGACCATTCTTAGACCAAAGTAAATGCGATCCTGGTGATTGGTGTGATTATATCGACACAAGCTTAAAGTAAATTTCTGCCTGAAAAATTGATTCTGAATGAAAATAATAATGCAAAACATGTATCTTGGCTGGCATGGTGACTCTGGGGGAAGCACTGTACTGCTTGTACCCCCAGTATTTGGGTTTGAATCCCGTTTGTGGGCATGGAGTTTGCATGATCCGCTGATTGTGTGGGCTTCTTATTGAAGTCCACTGACAAGCAGTAAAGTCAACTGGCATCTCTAAACTGCTCAGAGTGCATCTGTACACCCTCTAAAACTGGCCTGTGTAATCATTAAAAAAATGTTTTATGTTCTAATTTATGGAGATGAGCAGATTTTTGCTCACTACTTTTTCTTTGAATTAATAAATATTTAAGTTGAAAAATGCACTGGTTCTGTTGATAGCTGTATGTATTTTCAGAAAAGGGAAAGGATTAACCGTTAGTAAAATGTGTTTGTTGTAAAGAAGTAAAGTTTCTTAGCTTTCATGGAACATGAAATTGATTAAAAAAAAGCTCTCAGATTTGGCCCTGTGCCTAGGCTCCAGGCTAACCTGACACCTCTGTGTTCTGAGTGAATGATTGGCATATGAATGGATGAGCATATTATTGCTTAATGTGTGCAATCTTAAACTGACAAAATAGTATGCAATATTCAGAGATTAATTTTTCCTGAGAAATTTTTAATCACAATTTCCATTTTAAACCAGTAATAAACAATTCAGAGCAATGCCAACCACCCCATCTACTATGGCCCTTGTTCACTTAATGTACATGGTGACACATTATTATATGTTCTTTATATATTTATATATATTTTTTCTTTCACAGTTTTAAGGGCGTGACGTCTGGTTTGCTGTGGTGCATGATGCTCGATAACCCTGAAAGCACTGTTGATTATTCAAAGCGGAAATACCAAGCATGGGATTAAAGTGCGTTATTTCTCGCGAGTGGGCGCATATGTTACTTATCGCTTGTATAATTAGCCTTTTCCGCTATACGCCAAAATGTGTCAGTGTAATGAATGCTGTTAGTTAAGCTCCTCACCCAGTCGCACTGAGGTGGTGTTCTGAAACGACGGTGTAATGCTGTCAGCCAGGTCAGAGCAGGACCGATTCGAGCTATAGATACAGCAGCTCCTCAGAGGCCAGAAGGGCTCTGCCTCATGGGTATGCAGGACTAGTCCATCTATATAGATGTGGATCGAAGGGTAACTGAGTGTTAAGGACCATTTCACATTGGCATAAGATTAAAATGAATACTTCAGTGCAATCCAGACTGAAGAAACAAAGGGTTAGGCTTAGATTCAAATCAATACATAGAATTTTATGTTACCAAAAACAGAAAAAAGTGAATACCTTTACGGCACCATTTCCAGACTTTTTGGAACTTCAAGGTGTTGGTTTTCCACTGGCTTAAAAACTGTTACCAGCACCGAATGACTTCACAACTAGGGATGGGAATTGGTACAGTATGATTTTATTGATACCAGTGACATTATCGATTCTGGTTATCGATCCAGTTCTTTATCGATTACCTTATTGGATTTTGATCTAATTTTCTATGAGGAAACAAGTACACGTAGACAGGTTTTCAGTGTCAGTGCAACTGCTGTTTTATCTATAATCCTTAACAGAATACTGCCAACAGGTCAGTGACTTCAGTGCAGTAAGACCAGCAGCCACACACCCGTGACCAAAGCTGCATGTTATATTACAATGCACCTTTTCTTAAACTGTCTTAAAACAATTTAGAAAACATACTGTGAAATAACTCTTAAGGGAAAAAAGGCACGGGTGCTTTTGAAAACTACTTTTCTGAGCATCTTATTTTTATACAGGGCTATAAAAGACTACATACCCCAACCTACCAGAAATGTGGTTGTTGTATTGTTGAAAAAGGGTGCAAGCATTTGACAAATAAACTTTGTGACGGCACGGTGACACTTGTCCACCCTTTCCTAGCTCATCACTTTCCCTGCCGTCGTAGCCACTGTGAAGGGGTTTAGCTGGCAAGTCGAGCGCTCGTGCATACTGTCACGATCCGCGGTGTAGGCGAGCGGGTAAGCAGGCGAGTGGAGCCGGATTGACAGGCAAACGGGGTTTAATGAGACGAGAGGCAGACATCCAGGAACAATACAACCGTGACAATACAATGCCGGATCTGGCAAACAGGGGAAGACGCGGACTGATATACAACAGACAGAGCAAACTGAACAAGGCACAGGTGAGAACAATCAGGCAAAAACACGGGGTAACGAGGTGGGCGTGGCACACATGGGGATCGTACGGAGCAGGGCGTGACACATACATTATTCGTTTTTTTTTTTTTTTTTTAACTTTTTTGTTGTTTTCTGAGTTTGTCATTTCTTTCAAGATGCTGGTTGTATTGTGTTTCAGAGGCAGGCTATTTGCATGATCAGTTGACAATGAACATGTTTCAAAGTATCAAAGTACCAAAAAAATACCCCAGCTGGTCTGGTGCTTTGGGTACTGGTACTCAACTGGAAGTCAATGGAAAAGGGGAAATACCTAAAGTACTGTACCCAAATTACAGTACCTGCTGCAGTGGAAGGATTGCCAAGGATTCACAATAACTTTAACTTTAACCATGGAAAAAGTCAAATACACACAGCTGAACACTGAACTGGGTAACTGAATACTGAAGGTGCCCCCACCTTTTCTAATCTTGTTGTGGAGTTTTCAGCCATTTATACTGGATCGACCTCTTGAAGGTGGGGGTTTTGAAAGCCCAAAGCTAGGGGAGGTAGCTGGTGTCGGCATCCCTGTGCCCCTGGGGTGGTGGTCTGTGTGTGTTGGGAGACCACAGTGGCCCCTGTAACTCGACCGCTTCAAAGTTTGCATTTGTCCCTGTCTCTTTTGTGGCCTGGAGGTTTAATCGACTAGATGGTCCTTGCCAACAGACATCCCCATATTACAGTAGGAAGGCTATTCCTTGTTTGGTTCACAATTTCCAAACGTGTTCTTAATGGAATAATTGGAGAAAAGGTTTCATTGTGATCAGCCTACACCAGCCTCTGCTGGGAATTTGATGATTTTGTAGATAATGAGGTCTTTGGTTATTCTCTGTGTCACCATCCTTAGTATCTGCCCTAAAATACACCTCAAGTAAATTAATGTGATGCACGGCACTAATTTGTACCAGTCGCTATCTGGTAGTATGTGACTGTTTTGTCTCCTGTTGGGATGTGAACTCTGAAACACAGCCCCCCCCCCCCACCCATACCCTCATTTCATGTTAAAGATTATTAAATGCTTAAGAGTACTAGTTGTTTGAAAGTAGTATGAGATATTTGGAAGAGTGCAGAGAACCATCCCTAAACTCCAAAGGAAATTGCTCTATACATTCAAAACAAGGATTCTGTCATCCTCCTTTTCTCCCTGTAATCCTTCACGAAGTCTTTTCCAGCATAAACAGGCACACTTGTCTTCTGAAAGACGCCAGGATGGTCCCTTGACACGTAAGGGCCGTAAGACCTTGTTTTCGGGAGTCCTGCCACCGGGCAGAGAGGGGGACCAGTGCCGCGCTCACGCAGCAGAAACGAACTCGATCACCCCGCAGTGCGTTTCCAAGAGGAAGCTGCTGCAATATCAGCTCAGACGCAGGCACTGTGTGGTCCACCTAGAATGGGCCTCTATGGAGGAGGACAGTGTGGCCTGGCACCCAAAAAGAAATGGCACAGAATCGAGGGAGTGGGGGGCAGGACAACATGATTCATCTGCTTCCTGTCTAACACCCCCCTCCCTCCCCAGCAACTTCTTGGAAGAAGACAAAAGTCCTCCAAAGCCAGACCTCACAGAAGGCCAAGCGAGGGAGTGCTCCCAAACCGGCAGCAAAACGGGGGCTGACCTGAGCGACCTTGGGAACAACAGAGCCTGACTGTGAGGTCACGACCTGGAAAGAGGGCTCACTGGGACGCATCCCACAGATGTTCTTTCACTGTCTCAGCTCTCATCTGGAGCTCTAATTTTGGGCCTTATTGACATCACAGCTGAGAACTACCATCAAAGGCCTTCGTGTCACATTTCAGGAAGATGAAACAAATATCTGTTTTCTGTGGATTTGAGCACCGCCTCCTCCCAGAGGATGTTGGATTAAGCCACATATCTGAAAAGCCCCTCACTTGTCATGTGGCAGCAGTTCTGCTGTGACTGGGACGGTGTCCTCGGTTTCTGCTGGGGGGTGGAACTATCAATCCACTTTTCCTGCATTTCTGTGCGGCTTCAGTTTGACAAGCGGGTTTTGGTTGAGCTTCTGCTTGAAGAGATGCATCATGGGTAGATGGTGGTTGGTATTGGACGGTGTTAAAGGGCTACCGTGCGGACTGTCATGACATTGAGGACCCCCACTGAGTGCTTGGGGCCAGTGGGTGCAAATATGGAACCAATTTTTCTGATATGACGTGAAGCAATGGTATACAAGTAGGAATGTCTTTGGGGGCAGCAAAAGGGGCCCCACACAGACTGAACCTGTTTGGTATTTACAAGGGTGGGGGCATACTGGCTCACTGTCAAAGGTTTTAGGTCCCTGAGCACAGCATTTCAAGCCCCACTGCCAGGTGGTTGACCTTAACTTGACAGCTGACTGACAAGTTCCGGAATTTTAATTCTTTTTCCCCTGTTTTGCCCAATAAACCCTGACCGGATCTCTCTATTAGTGAACCTGATCTTCTGATTTTACTGTGGGATCTGGTGAATCACAGTGAGCTCAGAAGGAGTTGCAGCGACATTTTCAAACCTGTATGTAGGATTTGGATGAATGTTTATAAAGGTTTCGTTATACGTTTGTTTGTTTATTTATAGAGCACTTTTAAACAACAGGAGTTGAACCCAAAGTGCTGTACAGACTGTATACTATTAAAAACAACACAAATGACAAACCAGTGTAATGTGAATTTAAAAGAAAAATAACTGAAAAACACTAAGAGACTTAAAAATAGTGACAATTGATAGTCGGTGTATAATACTGTAGACATGACTAAGTGATGTGTCAGTGCTGTTTTAGTAAAGTATATTTCTACAGTAGGGAAACGCAGATCATCCATCCATCCATCCGTCCATCCATCCACCCACCCATACTACTTATTCTGTGTAAGGTTACTGGTACACTTATCCCGTGCAATTTACAGGTGCCATGTAACCTAACTGCATGTCTTTGGACTGCTAAGAAAGCCCATATAAGGAGGGGAGAACATGCAAACACTTTGGCGGTTGGGCTGTGCACAGGAGGCGGGTCGGGGGAATCAAGCCCATAACCCTAAAGCCAAGCTTCATATTATCAAAACGGCGCAAAAATCACATAATCATGGGTTAATGTTTTTTCATTTTTTATTGTGGTTTTCATGCTCTGTGATGGTGTTGTGTTCATGTGTGACACCATTGGTTGTGTATTTCATGCCCTGTGAACTTATGAGTGACTTTCTGCATGGACAGTCATCCAACATGAACGAGGAGGCCGGGAGGAAGGAAAACGGGCTCCTTTGATCGTTAATTTGTTACTAACTGGTAAATGAGGAAAGTGCTGGAGGAAATTGAGATTTATTTCAGCGGTGGAGCTGGCTGTGTGTTTTGGAATGCGCCGCTGTTTTCTAAACACGGACGATGCATGTTGGTCAGTGGGGAGGTGAGCTAAGTGTGTTTGGGCTTGTGGTTTACAAAATCTCTTCCCCCCCCCCACCCCTCATGCTGGATGGTGGCAGGGGTACGTAAACATCCCCAAAATTAAAGAGATGCTCAAAACCAAGTTTGCCACGAATTTCTGGTGTCCTTTGCTCATACTGGGGAACTGCAGAAGCATTTACAGACTGTCCCCGATTTAAGAATGGGCTCCATTCTGAAAGACAGGTTACACATCAAAATGTGTCGGAATTGGATAATCTCACTGACTTTGAGGTGTGAGAATGAGAATGAGGCTGGGATGGTTGCACTGCCATAAAATACATTATTAAAATACATAGATCCCAAACAGCTATCGTACAGTGCAAACGCAGAGCACACTAGCTAGCTTAGCTCTGCCGGGTGTACGACCACCCCAAATTTATTTGTACATGTATTTGCTTTTTTGAGGAAAGAAAAAACTTTGATCATATGTGTGAGTCATAGTATGTTAGTTGCCAGTCAGAAACAGTCTATATTCATTTTTAAATTATATTTTTTAAGCATCTTTATTGTGAGTTGTTGCACAGTACAAAAGAGAAAAAATGCAGCTTGTAGGTTTATCTCAATGTGAACCAAAAACCAGCGAGTTTATGGCAAGACCAAAACATATGGGTCTGATTTCCCAGGGTGCATTTGCATCTGTCACACGTTTCATCCTTGGAGGAATAGTGCTTGGCTAGCCTTGCTTTGCTTAAGCAAATGCGATGGAGGATTTTTGAATTGTATCAAGGTTAGACGTGCACAAAAGGTGTCAACCCGCCTCCCATTTTTCATCAGACAGCTCTGCCCCAGTTTGCACTTCCCATTTAGAGCACAACCTGTCACATGACGTCTTGCCATGAGTGTTTTGAGTATGCGGGACGTGAAGCTGTTTGTGGGTAGAGGTGTACATATGAGTTTGTCTAGTCCTGTTTAGGGAAAGCAGAGCTTTGGGCTTGAATGAAATGCTCAGTTTGGAAATATCTAAATAAGTGGAATTGTGTCTCACAGAACTTGTATTTAATAAGTGAGTTGTTCAGAGCTGGCAAATCTACAGTGGTCAGCCTTGGGACGCTTGCTTAATTCTGTAAATATTTTTATTGATTTCATAACAGAAGTATATTGACAAGCAGTGTTTAACATCTGCACCTATCTTCTGCACAGACATTTTCTTTTTATTGTCAGAATTTTCTTTGACTGACTCATTCACTTCTGTTCTTGCCATTTTGCTATTAATTGCAATTATCGTCATTGGCTCCCAAAGGGTTACTAAGCACAGATGTTTAGTGTTTTCTGTTATTGCGAAAGTGTTACTAATTAAAGTCTTGCATCACTGTTTAATACAGAGAGAAGTACATTTCAAAAGGAATTTTCTTTTAATACAGGGTCTAGTTTAGAAGGAGAGAAGTAGGTGTTTTTGCAAATAGAAGCAAATAAAGAAACTTTGGTTAGTTTAAAATGTTGGCAGAATTAAGTCCAGATATTAAATGTACATATACTGGCTGGATGTGATGTATGATGAGAGTAACAGAAGGGTAGGGACTGTAAGGCATTCACTAGCCAATCAGGTAGTGCTTCTGTCATGAAAATTAATGAGTTTTCCCAAACCACCCTGTAAAATGAAAAAGTGCACCTCAGGAGCTGGAGGTTAAGGACCACCATCTAGGGCAGATGAATGTGAATATTTTGCTGAGTCTGGGCTCGAACCAGCAACCTTCCGATTAAAGGCACAGAGGCTTAGCCTGCTGAGCCATGTACTGTCCCCGAAGACTTTATTGAGAGGAGACACAGGAGCTGTCCTCTTCGTGACACCGCATTACCTCTGGTGAATGATCCCAGTAAGTAACTTTCTACATGTTAGCTGCCCAATAACACTACATGAAGTTTGGGAGGACCAATCCACTTTGCAGTCCATTTCTCTGGAGCAGGGTACTGCATACTCTAGGGCAGGGGTGGCCAATCTTATCCGCAAAGGGCCGGTGTGTATGCAGGTTTTTGGGATAACCCGTAGGTCAGGTGTAAGGACTCTTCAGCCAATCAGTCCTCTATTTAGTAATCTAATTAGGTAGTTGCAGCGAAAACCCGCATACACACCGGCCCTTTGCGGATAAGATTGGCCACCCCTACTCTAGGGGCACGGCCTGCCCGTAAGGAGGAGGAAATCATCTTATCTAATGAACAAAAGAATTCGGGCAGGAAAATTGGAATGCATTGGAATAAGTTGGCACAACATTCATCTTTACACAGCTAACCCTACCTGCTAGGGAAAGCTTTAGTGTGGGTCATCACAGAAAGTCGTTTTAGATTATTAATGAAGGGAGTAAAGTTTTCACTCATGTAATGAGGAAGAGGATCAAGTAATATAAACACCAAGGTATTTAAAACCAGGCTTTGACATAGTGAAAGGTAATATGTTTGTGGAGAGTTGTAATGCCAATTCATTTATCGGAAACAAGTACCCTTAGAAAAATTCAGTTTAGATTCTGGAAAAGTACCAAAATATGAAGTAAGTTTATAATTGTTAAATAATATGTTTTGGGATCTGAGACATGCAGTAATATGTCATCTGTGTAGAGAGAGACCTGATTATCCTGCCCATGTCTTTGAATGCCCTGTCTCGAGAGTGTGGCCTTAAGCTTGACAGGCAAGGGTTCCTTAGCCAGACTGAATAACAGGGGACTTAGTGGGCAACCCTGTCGAATGCCCTTGGTTAGTGTAAGGTACTGAGACCAGAGCCAGTTTGTAAGAACTGATGCCTTTGGTAAGGAGTACAAGAGCTGAATCTGTGAGATAAAGTAGTTGCCAAAATCAAACCACTCTATGACAAAGAATAAATATTCCCATTGAACGTTGTTGAATGTCTTTTCTGCATCCAGGGAGATTACCTCTTTGGGGATGTCTGGGGAGGCAGAGGAATGAATGATGGAGAGAAGATGTCTGATATTAGACAAAGTGATGATATTTGATAAAGCCAGCTTGGTCCGATGAGATAATCCTTGGTATAGATGACTCAAAACGCATGGCTGGCAGTTTAGATAGTATCTTAGCATCTGAATTTAAAAACTAAATTGGGCAGTATCCGCTACATTTCAAAACATCCTTACCTGGTAAAATAAATACAAAAAGCAAGTTTCTATGAGCCCACGAGGGAGTGCACTGTGACCAAACAAATCATTAAACATATCAAAGAGTAAAAGGACAACTGTGATAATTTTTTTTTTTTAATTCAACTGGGTAGCCACCAAAGATGTGCCACTTTGCACTGAATTAATTGCATGCATGATTTCTGTAAGTTGCTATGATTTATCAATTTCAGATTTTTGATTTGGAATAATTGTGTGAATCTCTAGATTTGAAAAGTAGCCTTGCATTACACAGCTGTCTTTAGGTGGCTCAGATGTGAACAAATCTGAATAGTAAAATTGAAATATCGTGTTAATTTCCTTGGGGTTCACAGTGAGCTGCTAGGAAGTGTTGTAGATTTGCGGAATAAATCATTTTATCTGGTGAGCTAAAAGACGACATGCTTTATCTCCAAGCTCGTAAACAAATCCATGTGAGTGAAGATGATGCTGTTCTATTTTGTCAGTTTAGAGTGAATTATATTCATGTTTGAAGGACCAGTCTTTCTTTAGATCGGTAATGGAGTAACTGAGTATTTTAAGTCTGTTTCTTTAATTGCATCCACAAGTTGTTGTTGCTGTTTGATCTCTTTTTGTTTATTGTGGTAGGCAGAGTAAGAGATTACGTCCCCTTTAATTACCATGTTCAGAGTCTCCCAAAATATGGATGGAGAAATTGTGTCAGATCCTTTGGATTCAAGAAAGTTACCAATTCTAGTTGAAATTTTAGTGCTAAGCGTACTGTCAGGCAATAAAGCTGTTGAACCTTCAAAGAGGTTATTAGGAAATCAATGCCTCCAGCTCGCCTCATAAACAAACACTTGGGACATGATTGTTGGGGATGCAACCTTGGAGCCTTGGATCTATTACACATTTCAAATTCCCACCAAATATTAAATAACACAAGTGTAGTTTGGGGAGTATGGAGATAATATTGTTAACGAAAGCAGTATTGTCCCAGTTTGGGGCGCACACATTGGTCAATGGCACAGGGGTATGAAAGAGAAGCCCAAATAGAATGATGAATCAGTCCAGCATAGAACCCCCTCCTTATCCTGAAAGCAGAGAAACAGAATGATCACAGGTCTGGGTGTCTGGTGCGCTCTGGGTTTTGCGGCAGGTGAGCGGTGAGCTCTCTGAAGTTCTGGCGGCTCATTAAAAATACAGCTACTTTCAGCATGTCTGCCATAAACTTCGTTACATTAGTTCCACACTCGTCGTCTTTAGGTATGCCTATAATGTGCGATCACTTCTCCAAATCACCCTTTATTCATCAGCATTATTTTGGCAGCTTTCAGGCTCTCTTTGGCTTCTATGGCATCTGCGATTCTGTCGGAGCTATCATTCCAGTGTAAATAATTTTCCAAATGTGTTGGTAGTCTCACAAACTGCCTCAGTGGATATTAAAATTGGAATCGTGTCCTCATTAATACTAACTCATCACTTAGCAAGCTCAATGACCAGCGGCTCCATAGACAGCTTGTTGGTATTAGCTTTGCTATTTATGCTGGCTGTGTGTAAAGTAGTATGTTCAGTTGCCTTTTTTGACTCTGGACCAGACATTTTATGTTGTAAGGTGGCTCAATGAGTAAGCACAGAGTATTTAGAAGTTAAATAGGTGATGCAAGAAAATAAATAAATGTATAAAAGTCAGTCGAGAGACCCGCTCTCTTGCTTCTATCCCTTACGCCAGTGTTTCCCATCCTGGTTCTTGGGGTCCTTCAAGCTCCCTACCAGTGAGTCTCCATTTTTGCTCCCTACTGGGAGCTGGGGCAGAGCAAAAATATGGAATGTCTGGGGGGTCCCTGAGGACCGGGTTGGGAAACAGTGTCTTACGCTGCCATAACCCTTAGTCTCCAGTAACATTTTTGAGCATTTATCTCTATTTGAAATAGATGGCAGTGGCCTTTGTTGAATTTTTCTACATTTTGATAAAGTTTAATAAGTCTTTGGTTTTGAGTATGAGTGGCGTCCCATCCAGATGGTCCTCTGCGTTTTACACTGTGGTTCCTGGGATAGGCTGCAGGATCACAGCGACCTTGTATTGAATAAGCAGATATGAATAGATGGTTAGATGGGTGGATGGCAGTGGGGTTGCTATGTTGCTACCTGTATTAGCCCCTGCCAGCTCATGGGCCCCAATAAAGGGGGTTGCCCTGAGGAGATCCTGCCTTCTCTGTGCAGCGCCCCCCACCCCCCGGCTGTTAGCAACTGAATGAGGTATGGGTGTCCCCGAGCCCCAGTCCACAGCATCCACCTGTGGACATGTCAGTCCGCAAAGGGAGGAGTTTCAAATGCTGAACAAACTTCCAAAGTTGTGCTTCCAATCTGCATTTCTTACGTCGAGAGCCTCTGCCATGACCTTTAGGCTGGCGCCGAGATGCGTGTCGCTGCGGTGGGAGACGTATGGCTTGGGGGGGGGAAATACCACCGTAAAAACAGCCAGAGTTCAGTGTGCCTTTCTTGTTCGCTGGTCCACGTCGGTCCCTAGGCGGAAAGCCGGACGGCCCATCGCCGCGAGGCAGAGGCCGGCCCATCGCCGCGAGGCAGAGGCCGGCCCGCCTGGCCGCTTCCTGCCTACCTGTAGGTCTTTGGGCCGGGGGCCTCGCTTCCGTTCCCATGGAGCCGCCCGGGGCGGATGCCTTTAGCAGCAGGCGAGAGTGCAGCATTTTTCATCCCCCCTCCGTTCTGATGACAAGCTCAGGCTCACTGAATGCACTGTAAGTGTTTTAATGCAAGCCATATGGCTTACGTGCCCAGAAGAGAGGCGATTTTGTGTGGGGCATGAAGTCCATACTTATTCTAAGATCACAATAAAAAATGAACCACGAAGCATTTAATTTTTTCTGTGAAATGGTGGTAATTCTAGTAATAAGATCAGCTACAACAGCTATAATGAGTAAGTTAAAGAATCCATTGTGTTCTGGAAGGTTCTGCTGATTAGAAGTGTGCCTTAAAAGGGAAAACACTGCTCCAAACTCACAGTATTATACCTATTTTTACACAATACTTTATATAGGATTATTAGGGACTGAAATGAATGCTTAGAAGTGGGGACGGTAGCAGACATTTTGTTTGACGACTGTGATTATCTAGAAATAAAAAGGATGTCATCTCCCGGGACACCCCTTTGTGTCACGGTCAAACCTGCACCGTGATTCTGAATCCCTGCTCTCAGTCGTCACACCGTTTGTCAGACCCCTAGAGTTGGCTGCCAGGCAGATGGACTGGCTGCATTACAGCCAGACGGGTTCGCTTTCAGATATTTTATTGATAGTCAGGAAAATGCACTTGAAGTTCTTTACTCCACCCAGAAACCTGCATCTTCTACATCTGCAAATTCCATATTGTTAGAGTTTTACTGTAATAGAAATGGTTTGAAGAGGAGCTGAGAACGTTTGGAGACTATTATTATTATTATTATTATTATTATTACTATTATTATTATTATTGATTGTTGTTTTCTGTTTACTGCTGCAAATCACCCTCCCTTTTGTCTTGTACTCATTCATGTGTCTTTTTTGCCTCCAGGAGAAGCATGACAGAGCCCTCGAGGATGTGAGGAAAGCGGGACATGAGTCTTTGGCCATAATCGTGGAGGAATTTAAGGTGCGTTCATTTGCCCGTCGTTCCACAGCAGATTCGTGGAAAGCCTAAAAATATCCCGGGGGGGGGGACTATGAGCCCCCCTGCCCAGGAAAGACCCCGCTCAATTGCGCCTTAGACGGACAATGACTGAGGAACGAGAGACACGCACCCCCGCCAGGGTCCTGAGGAGTGGTTTCCAGCTCCCTGCTCAGATCATTTGTCTTAGCGTGGGATAGCATAGACAGCTAAGTGAGTGTAGACAGCTCAGTGTTTCAGCAGTGAACAGGGGGCCTTTTCTGTCCCGGAAGCTATGTAGAGCTCATTACACCGGAGTCGGTGGGCTTTCTTGATGGCTTGTGATACCTGCTGATATCTTTTGACAGTTTTATAATCAAAGCTGCAGGAATATTGGCCTTGGAACAGACCAGGAAAATAACATGTTCTATTGAAAAGGCTAGAAGTGAAGCTGTAGCCTCATGGTCTTTATCAGTGTGGGCAATGATTTATTGCCCCCTTGTTATGGAGTGGAACTTTACGCTAATAATAATAATGGTGGTTATGATTCTGGGACCCAGTGAGCACTTTTCTGCAGATGGATGGCTTGGACCTCCCCCTTCCGAAAAACCTGCCCGGTAACGTTAAGGACTAAGTAATCGGTGGAAATGTGAACGTATTTTGTGGCCTCTCTGTATATTTTGCCTGATTTGTGCTCATACAGGACTGAAGGTTCAGTCCAGCTCTGTTTTCTCTGGGTTGATGACATGTTGCCCTTCTTGGTAGCGTCGCAGACCAGACCAATAAATTCATTAAGGAAAGGAAGTTAATCTCCGTAGCACAGGGAGGTTTAAGGTGGTCCTTCCTTGACCTTGACCCTGACCCAGCGCCTGTCATCCTTCTGTCAATTTTTCTGTTGTTCTAACTGCTTATCCAGGTGTGGACTGTGTTATGCTATTTTTTTTTATTTTATTAAAACATTTTTTTTAAGTATTTGGCCATGTACATTCTCTTAAAATCAACAGTGGCTGCAGAAAGAAGTTGTTTCAGTTAATCCTTTGGCTGATTGGCTTTCAAAGCTCCGTAAGTCTATGTTTTTAACCGTACTTCTGTTGGACCCGCTCCGGCTCCTTGTCGAACAGCAAATGGCGGATTCGCCCTCACTGTGCTGTTTTCATTGTGACTGACACTCCTGCCTGCAGGTGGCTGATAAATTGCAGGCAGGTTTGCCAGATCCGTGTCCGTGTGATATCTCCTCTCAGAGATGTTCTCAGGCTTCTCATTGCACTAGAACCCTTCAGAGCCATTCGGTACCGCAGTCAGGTAAGCGGAACCTGTGATTTCTGTCGAGACCTTGGGGAGGGGAAATGGCCGGTGAAAGGCTGTGGTAAAATATTGCATTATTACATTACAGGGTTTGTGTGTTCAGCGTGTGCTTTTATCAGAAGCAATTTGGTCCGTTTACAGTTCTGCGCTTAACCTATTTATACAGCTGCACTTCCATTGACGTAACTCGCTCAAGGGTAAGATGGCAAAGCCAACCTGCGACGATGTGATCGCATCTTTGACTCCACGAAGATTTCTCTCAATGCACATGCGAGGACAGAATCAAAATCAGGTTGAATTACTGTCATGCTCCGTGTAATGACACATAACTGTGTATTCAATTTTCATGTAAGTTTACAGGACTTAAATAATCATGCTATACTGTTTTACTTATTTTGCCAGTCTAAATGCAGACTTTTAATTTAACTTGAAAAAGACACATGTGGTATACCATTTTTTAATTGCTAGGTTGGTTGCAAAAGTATAACTGACGATATATATACATGAGTGTGGCGTTCACAGAATCTTGAAGATTCTCTCATGTCTGGGATTATAGTTTGCAGTCAGTATTTGAGAGTTGTACGACTGAGGGATGCTGTAGACCACAAAAACCTTTCCTGTTATCTGGGCTCTACTGTACATATGTTTATGTATTGTGATTCAGTTCAAGTTACAGTTGTCCTCTTCTATCATTTTATCACTATAGAATATATTTACGTTACAGCCAAAGTTGTTGAGTTCAATTCAACTTTATTGTCTATATAGTATACAGAGGTACATATATTATGAGTGATGTCTTCTGACTCCTAGACTTTTTAATAGACCCAGAAAAGCTAGGTAATTTGTTGTTAGGTAATTTGTAATGTTGTTAAACAAAACCTAAGGAAGTGTCTGCAGGCTCTGGAAGACGCATCCATCTGAGATTCTCCTGTGTTGTCTTTTGTGTCTGGTTTACTTTCCAACTTTTCCTGCCCAACACAATTGTTATTCTTGGAACAGCAGATCCCTCACGTGCACGTAAGAGACAGGGCACTCAAAAAGAGCGGCTGTTTGGCTGGACCATGCATAGGCATAGGTAGGGAAGAGCCTGTCAGATTGTTTGGCAGGTTTCGGGACATCCCCCCACAGCTGTTCATTGTAATGGAAATGGCGTTTTAAAAACTGTTACAGCAGATGTAGATTCTGCATCCCCAAGATATGATTATTGCAGCTGCAGATGGATAGCAAAGTCCTGGTTTACAAAATTATCCTAAATCTGATGTGATGTATTGGATTTTTCTGCCCATGTAGAGAGCTATGGGAAATTAGCAAACCAAAATTTGAGGCACTGCAGAGCAGCTATGAATCTTGCAGTAATGGGAAGAGGCTGTTGGATGGATCTGTCGGAAGAGTGCAGAAATATCTCAAAAGATGGTGTATAAAAAAGATTTTTATTTGCTCAAATGAACAAACTCAAATTGGAATAGCAAAATTTGACCTCATTAACCCTTTGAATATTTCTGTTTAATATTTATTGCACTCACACTTGCTTTCAGCACCATAAGGTTTATTTTCATTGAAATTTTCCCAGCATCTATTAGCATGTACCAAGAGTTTGGTTTGCAGCCTGACAAGAAAGCTGACCTCTTTAGTATGATTGAAAGGGACATCCTCGCAATTACTTTAGTACACTAGACCACTGTGCTATTAATGATGAAATCGTCGCTTTCTTTACTGTGAATAAGAATTCTTTTTCTTCATCTACAGATTTTGTATGGTTTCTGTCTAAGGTTTTTCAATTTTTTTTTTAACTGTCCTGTTTCTGTCTTAGTTCATCCACAGTTAACATTAAGTGAGTTTCTCTGGCTATAGGCCCATCTTTATGGGAAAATCTCTGCAATTATGGCTTCTGGAAGGTCTCTTTGCCTCTAGCTAATGTCTGAAATCATGTTTATAAAGATAGGATTTGCACGCACTTGACTCAGTTCCATAAGTAATTAACAACAGGCATTTCTTTAAATATTTCTGGAGGTTTTTTTTTTAAATTTTTTTTTTTATTTTTTAAAGAAGTGGCTTCGTCAAATCAAGTATCCCTTAAACCTTTAGCATTCTGAAATTACAGTGAATTACCAGAACTTGAATGGCAGCGATGCTAGGAACATTTAAGCAACTTTACATGGAAATGTAATTCTTTTTTACTTCCCCAGCTTGAAAACCAGAAAATAATTTCAAATGTATGTGGCCAGCTTCCGGTAGCTCTGTCTGTCGCATTTCCCCAAGACATGCTATAGAAGAAAAGGATCTTCATATGTAGACTGGAAAGAAAATGCATTTGTGTGCTTACTTTGATTGGCAGTCAACATGCTTTGTATTCAGATGCTTTCTGAAACCACTTGTGTAGCGTATTATGTCATATTTTCCTTTGCCATCGTTATGGTAATTTATTGTTACCATAGTTGCCTTTTAAGCAAATATTTTTGTTTACATTTTCTTTGTTTAATTTTTTTTTTCCTTTTGGTCTTGCACTGATGCTGTTGTCTCTTGAAGCCTCAGTCAGACTTTCACCCTTTTTTATGTTCTCAGAATAGTGTGAGTTGTTGGTCACTCTTCTCCAGATGTATTTAAGGTCTTGGACAGTTTTTTGACTATATCTCTGGAGGACCATTGTCTTTGTAGGACTCTGCCCTTGTAAATCCTCTTTCAGCTGTATCCATAAACCATTAAAGATGGGGAAAGCTAGCCAAAGGCAACCCCGTACCCTCTCTGCATCAGATCCAAAGCTGTGATGCTTAGGCATTGCGGGTTCTTCGTACTGTTACCTCAGAAACCCTGAAGTCACAGCCTATGTTTACTTTACATAAGTCAAATTTTCTTAGTAGTGGTTTGGAGCTTCTACTCGACGTTAGATCAGGGTTCACCATTTGTAGTCCTGGAGGGCCAGAATCCAACACAGTTTGTAGATATCTCTGTTCAAACGAACCTTCTAAACCTTTTAGTCAGCTGAGTAAGATGTGTTTGAAAAGGGAAATCTGCAAACTATGTTTGATTCTGGCCCTCCAGGACCAAAATTGACGAACCATGATGCACTAACCCAGAGATAACCTCCCCCCAGCCAACTGAAAACCATGTTAGTGATTCTTTGTTGAGCAGGATGGTCCACAAGAGCCCCTAGTGGCTGGTTTCTTAGAATAGATACCTCCTGAAGGTCAGGTTCAGCAGTGGCTGGGTGAAAGTTTTACCAGCTACCAGTCCTTGGACTGGAAAGCCTGACTGGCAACCTTCTAAACACTCTGCAGCTGTTTGTTGATGGAACAAGTTGAAAGTCTTCTCAGTGTCATCGGATGTGAAGGTACGGTAGCATGACATGAAGTGGTGAAGTCTCAATGCTACTTTTTAATAGCTTGTGGGCTGCTGTCGGACCTACCCCGCTTGCCAGTTCTGCCATTTTGTTTGGTGTGTGCTTAGGCAGAGGTGCGATAAACATTGTGGCGGCTCCTGTCTGCAGATACGCTTGTGTCGGCGAGGCGGTGCCAGTGACAGGGCGGACGTGAGTGTGTGTGTGGTAGCGCTCACATGTGCCTGCACTCAGTGGAATGTCTCGCTTTACGGGACATTTTAAAAGAGTCCGGTAGCCAAGGTTCCTTTTGATCCTTCATTTCCAAGAGAAGATTTACACTCTTGGATTATTATTGGGAATTCCTCTGCTCAGTATGACTTCTGCAAAATAAACAGGCTGGGAGCTGGTGAAAAGTCCCTCCAGAATGGGTGGGGGTGGGGGGGGGGGACCCTCCAGTAACGAAAGCAAGATGCTGCACCTTGATGAGAATGGCGTAAAACAAGTAAACGCTTAGATCATCTAACCAGGAGAACATTTTGTGTCGCTGGGAGGATGCCACACTGGAACAACACCCTTTAAGGTCCCAAGACGTCGTTCAACATCCTTCAGTCTTTAATACACTGATCCTGTGCATCTAAGATTTGAAAAGGAGGTGAAAACTCTGAGAACACGGAAATTGACAGCGTTGTAAACATAATGCATGTCGTCATCCATATCTTGCTCAAGACAAATAAGTATGTTGACTACTCATACCTGGGGCTATAATAGTGCATTGACTTGAATCCATACACACCGTGGACGTAATGATTCATTTTCATTGATACTATGCACAGTACCAGGCAAAAGTTTGGACACACCAAACCCACCTACAAAGGGTGATAGTGTCACATCCCCTGAACTGATTGTCTGACCTAAACCCAGTAGAAATGGTTTTGGAGGACTTTGACTAGAGAGCGCAGGAAAAGCAGCCAATGAGTGCTCAGCATTTATGTGGGACCTCCTTCAGGACAGCTGGAAAAGCATCCCAGGGGACCACCTCATGAAATTGGCATAGAGGAGCATGCAACAGGAGAGCCGTAGCTGCGGGTGCCATGTGCCAGACCCCAAATGCCTGCCTGGGCCTAACCCCAGCCTGTTTGCTGCGCTCTGAGACTCCATTTACGTGGCCCTTAAGGTGCTCTTGCTGTGGACAGTTCTTAGGGGTGAAACAGCTGACTGAGGCGAGTGTTTTTGTTTTATCAAATACTTTTTGCTATATAAATGGCAATCAAGTTGTGTTTTCCACCCTAATCCAGCAGTTTCCATGCTTGAGTTTGATTATTCTTCAAGAGCCCACAACTTTTTTGTTTGGCTAGTTTATTGTTCAAAGTAGCATCCATTGAGAGAAACTAAAAAACAAAATTAGCTGCAATATAGTTATCGGAAGTGGATAAGGAAAGCAAACTGCACAGCCATAGTGATTATCTGGATCAATGGGTTTAAGTTAGGACTGATAGGTTTAAGTTAGGACTGTATGGGTTTAACTTGGGCAGATTGTACAGATTAAGGTGTTATGATGGGGGGTGGGTGGGGATTATCGGTTGATTTCCGCTCCCTTGAGCAGGGCACCAGAGGGTGTCCCTGTGACTCTCGGCCGCCTGCCTCTTGGCCCAGGCTTGTGAGCAAAGGGCGGGCCTGTGTCTGGCAAGTCGCATCCTGAGCCCCGATGCTGCACGGTGCTCCCTGGCTGCCTTCATACGCAAGCGTCCTCAGACTGCTGGACATCTGGCTCTTTCCTGGCTTCCTTTCATTTCCTGCTGAGATGTCGACATTTTTAAAACCATAGGTCATTTCGGAGAATGAGCTGTGGAGGGAAAAGGATCTGCGGTAGAGCCACCGTAGAAAGGGCGTTCCAGATTTAGCTTCCACGTCAAAACCCATACGTGGATCAAAATAAAATGCTAACTTGTATGGAGATCTATTTCATTGATAGTTATGATAATACTTCACATTAATGCAGCAGCTTTATTTCTTTAAACCAAATTCTATAGCTCTGAATGAACAGGCATTACACAGTGTTTTGGCAGCAATATATAATCGCTACAAAATGCAGTTTGTGGTATCCAGCTGTGATTCTTGAAGTGCGCCTTTTCACATGTACTATTTATTCTGCTGTGGGACAGGGGTTTATGGGAGTTGGAAGGAGAAACAAAAAGCATATTATGGTGCATTCGGCCCACAAAGTAGCACTTCCTCCTCTGAAGAGACTGACGCTGAACCTCATTAATAACGCTGTGGCGAAACGGTGGGAGGTCTGGGGTCACCGTTTATCGCTGGGCAGGAAGGGTCTGGCCAGCGGGGCCTTCCAGTGGAAGCCAGTGACTGCGCTCCAGCGGGATAGTGACACACACCCCCCCCCCCACAGTACAGTCACCCACCAACATGCGTCAGGCCCCGCGGCGTCTCCCCCAGGCCGCGGAGTGGGACGCCTGCTGGAGAAGCCTTGGGTGCAAACGCTGACACGCCGTTCGTAGGTTCTATTGACCCTCGGGTCTTCAGTGGTTTTTGGCAGGAGTTTGGGGGAATCAGACCGTCCATTTATGAGTTCCTGTGATGCTTGTAGCTGTAAGGATTAGCATTTAAAAGGAGCGGAATAATGTGACAGCTAAACTAATAAACGAGAAGCTTTTGAAAAAGTAAATATATAAACTGGTGTAATGTATAAATAACTATACATTGCATAACTTTATATGTTGCATAAATGGATTTCCAGACATTTTAGGCTATTTTCTTTTTTCTTTTTCTTTCATTTTACACCAGGTTAATATTTTATGTGTGTTCATTCTTAACATTATATGCACTTTGCATGGGGTGCTTTAATGTAAAATCAGATTGCTGCTTTTCATCCAGTTATCACTGAGATCATGCTTCAGTAGGCATATGCTCTGTGGCCTAAACGTCTCTCTGCACAGCACAGTTCCTAAAATCAATGCGTTCAAGGAGACGTCCTTCAATAAGCTATTCTGATGCTGTTTGTATTGACCATGATGAAAGTCATTTACCGGAAATGGGCCTTGAATTGGGCTTGTAGAATCAAAGGACCATTCTGTCAGTTTTGTCCTCATAGTTTTAGACCTGGACATTTAACCTCCCTAGAAATTTATTCCTCTCAATTCAGAGAGCTCTCCATCCTCATTCTCTCTCCATATGTACTTTGATGCTGGCATATGCTGTTATTGGTTTGTTTGGGGGGCTTTGTTTCATTCTGATGTCACTTTATTGTTTTTAACCCACTTTCTTTCCATTGAAGTTGTTTTCTCAGTTGCACACAGTGCAGCTTTCCTGCCTTCGCTTGCCAGGAACCAGCTCTTGATGACACTGATTGGTATATCTGACAGGCAATAGCAAGAAGCTTTGAGCACCCCATTTATCAGGTTAATATGAGTATCCCTGACGAAGTTGCTGGTAGCTGGTCTGTTTTCCAGCAGAGCTGTGTGATGGCCGGTTTTGTCCTCCTGTTTCAGTCACATCTGGTCGGCATACAGGGTCTCTCAGGCCATCCCTCACACGTCCCTGTGCTCCACGTCGGCCTGTCCCTCACACGTCCCTGTGCTCCACGTCGGCCTGTCCCTCACACGTCCCTGTCCTCCACGTCGGCCTGTCCCTCACACGTCCCTCACGTCTCCACTTCGGCCTGTCCCTCACACGTCCCTGTCCTCCACGTCGGCCTGTCCCTCACATGTCCCTCACGTCTCCACGTCGGCCTGTCCCTCACACGTCCCTGTCCTCCACGTCGGCCTGTCCCTCACATGTCCCTCACGTCTCCACGTCAGCCTGTCCCGCACCACAAGAGCATATATGCCCCAGCCCTTGAAACCTCGAGGAGACATCATACCAGCAAAGCCCCCCCACACGCCACCACTGCTGACACCACCCGACGTTTTCTGTCAGCAGATGAGACAGTTTGCACACTCCAAGCCTGTGTGGTCCGCCCGCTCGCCCGCCTAGGCGACGTAATGCTGGTCCCATTCCAGCCACTGCTTGTCACCTCGCGAGCGGCTCGTCTGTCTGGATGCTCCGTGACGGCTGAGTGCCCAGAGCTCTCGCCTGCTTTTTCCACCGAGGAGGAGCAGGATGCGTGGAAATGTTCCCTCCTGTCCCCTATTCTTTGTGTAAACAGCAGCTCTAAAATGAACAAGCGCATCAGCGAAAATATTTAAGTGTGAATTATCGACCTAGACTGGGAATCTCAAATTCTATTAGTCAAGTATTATGGTGTATTATTTTCATGTTTGTATATTCCAGTGATTTTTTTTTTCTCTGTAATTTCGTGAGCAGATTTCCAGTGAATTTGGAATTCCTGAAGTCCATTTTAGGTAGTACAGAGCATTAGGCAGGAGATGAACATACCAGTCAGTTACTGGAGACAAACTAGATCTTACCTAGTTCTTGATTATGAAGTACTATACGTAGTCTTGTTCAGGTTTTCATAGTAATTAATCCCATGTGTTCCAAGCTATGATTTTTTTTGCCTGATGCAGAAATTATGTGGGGACTTTGAATCTTAAACTGCTGCTGAATTTAATGTTCAATCTTTTCTTACTTTTATTCCCTCCGTTGCCACTTTCGTTCATGGAAGCCCCCCCTTCCTCATTGGTTTTCAATTTGGGGGCTGTTTTTTTTTTTGGGGGGGGGGGGGGTGTCCCTGGTTGTGTGTTGGAGCAGGCTGATTCAATGGAGGGCCGCGCCCACACACGACGGCCACTCCCGTCAGCGCTGCAGAGGCCGGGACCCGGCAGGGCGATTAATTAGGAGCCGCACGGAAAACGGGGGTAACGCACGGCGGGGCGTGCAGAATGGCGATGAATGCACACTTTGAGACTGTCATAAAGGCTTCAGTGATTCGGGGAAGTGGGAGCCGGGGGGCCCCGAGCTGGGGGCGGGGCCATATTCTCACAAGTGTTATTTCGGGGGGTGACATCAGCATCTGGCCCCCACCTCGCCATTACAAGGTGACGCACAAGAACAGTAAATGCATTGACAAATACGGGTGTAGCACGACCTTGAGGGAGTTGGACACCCACTTGTCCCACAGAGTTGCGTGCACTGCCCGCCCCTATCATGACGAGTGACTCTGGGGTTGACATTGGGAATTACATCTATCCATTCATCGGTCAATCATCCAACTCTCCATTCACCCATCCATCTGTCATCCCTTTATCCAGTCATCACTCATCCATGCATCATCCATTCATCCATATATCATCTCTCTACCCCTTCATCCATCCATCATCATCTATTAATTCATCCATCTGTCATCTATCATTCATCATCCATTTCCATCCCTCTACCCATTCACCCATCATCATCTGTCATCCATCCATCCAACATCTACCTGTTCATCCATCCATTGTCATCCCTCAACCATTTCATTTTCATGTCTTCAAAATATCATTCATCCATCCATAATCCATCAATCCACTCATCCCCCCATCTCGCTTCAATACTGTTCCTTGTGTAGCTGGTTATATAAAAAGTTACGAATATGTTTTATCAAAATCACATAGTGAACAGATATTACCAGTTACAATAATATTAGTAAAGTGATTGTAAATTTTGGCATTATCTTGCTTATAGTATTATTCATCCATCTTCTGAAACCACTTGTCCTATTCAAGGTTGCATGGGGATCTAGAGCCTACAGAACAACCCAGGATGGGGCACCAAGCCCTTGGAGGCGACACTCACACATGCACACCTGCTTGCAGTTTTATGAATCCAGTTAGCCTCAGTATGTTTTTGGACTGGGGGGAGATGGAGAACTGGAGCAGCACACTCCACAACAACATGAGGAGAACATGCACACTCCACAACAACATGAGGAGAACATGCACACTCCACAACAACATGAGGAGAACATGCAAACTCCACACACATGGAATCATGGTGGAGACTTGAACTTGAGTTCCAGAGGTGTGAAGTGACAGTGCTAACCTCTGCACCACCACGCCGCCCCTCATTTATAGTAATATGATATGTACAGCACATTCCTCCAGCCATCTCCTATAACTGTTTAGGTGCTTTCACACCACAGGAACTTCTTTCTGGAACCAGAACCGGTTTCACTGAACTTTTGAACTTTAGCTGTGTTCACAACACAGGAAGCCAGCTCGATTGCTGTTATGGAACTCCAGACTAGGTACTAAGGGCTTACAGCAACAACTCGCTGATTGATTGACCACTTGGAAGTTACATGGAAGTGCAGGGAAAAGAGATACAAGTAGTGGAGTAAAAATTGAGAAGATGGATTTTTTTTGTGCCTCAATTACATTTAATGCATCAATTATTTTTTTGCTTGCATCTCCATATTTCTCCATCAGAAAATGTGATCGGTAACCAATATCCTTTGTTTAATTAGCAGGATAACATTACATAGTTTTTTTTATTCTGTGGAAAGCAAAAGATCAATCTGCTGACCAGATTTACTCGTAATAAGAATCATTAACATTCCACCAGTCGTATAAACAAAATGTAAACAAAAGACTGTGTTCCCCCAATCCTCCCAATAACTAACAAATAATTGATTTTATTCTCCATTGTTTTGGTGTGGCGGTGTAGTTTCATATGAAATCGCATGTGAAGTTTAACATACAACCTTTTGCATCTCCCAGTTCCTGTTGTGCAGTGTGAAAGCAAAACACTAAAGTGGCCAGTTCCAGGTTCAGGAACTTTGGTGTTAAAGCACCTTTTATTCAGGACAGAGTAGCCAT
Organism: Hippopotamyrus pictus; assembly: GCA_026781145.1. Taxonomy (NCBI): domain Eukaryota; kingdom Metazoa; phylum Chordata; class Actinopteri; order Osteoglossiformes; family Mormyridae; genus Hippopotamyrus; species Hippopotamyrus pictus. Next base: position 27,945,746 of record JAODLC010000065.1, on the reverse strand, counting down.
TATTATGTCTAATGCTTGTAGATACTTCGTTTTCCTCCACTGTTCAGTAAGCGCACAGGGTATATAATGGTGTCTCAGAGCCAACCTTTTCCATTCACTCACTCCATGTCTCTCCGAATCGATGTTCTTCACGTGGGATGCCAGTGAAAAGTACCTGTATGGAAGTCGTTCATTGATAATTGTGCAGAACGGGTCCAGGTTAGGCATTACCTCAAACTGATCGCTGGCACCTTAAACCTTATACAGCTTCAGCATGTGTAGACTGAAGTCTCTCTCAAATCAGTTTTTGCTGATTTAAGTTCTTGGCAGCTGCCATGACACAGATCACCTGACTTCATACCTACTTACAATTGGCCACCTGTTCTGGGGCCTCATTGTGCAAAGTGCCAGAAATATCAGAAAGCCAATGTTGGGAGCAGCAGCGTGCAGTGTCCCTTGAAACGTGTCTCTGTCCATCTCCACTACAGGCACTGACCAAGTCAGCAGTCCTGCAGCAGCAGGAAGTCAGCGAGAAGCACCTTGAAGTGGCCATGCAGAAGCAGCAGGAGAAGTGCGAGGGGCTCCTCGAGGCACAGGTAACAGAGCAGGGCCTCACGGCGACCAGGGAAACACAGACCCCGGGCTCCGGCACAGGGAGCGAAGGAGCCAGAGTTCCCAAAGAAAGCAAACATGTCATTTTGCATTAAATCACATCTTTATCCAAAGACTTGATGAAGTTTAATCAGGTCAGCAAGTCCCCCCCCCCCCTTTCCATTCAAATGACACACCGAATTTATGGCTTTTGTAAATAATATCTTTCCACGGTTAAGATAATATGAGTTGACTATTCTGTTCAAATTCTCTCTGGACAGAAGTTACAAAACAAGAGTTTTTAAAGTGCTTACTTTTCACTGCATACAAATGGTAAAAATTACAAGTTATATAAATGAAATAACGTCATACTTGACACGCATGAAATTGACATTTCAATCTCATATTTTTGATTCAGATTTATTGTTTGAGCGACGGGGTGATCGTTACACAGGTGCCAAAAGCCTATTCTTTCTGTCTGCCTTGCCCTTAAATATGTTTTTAAATCCTTCCTCAGTTCTTCCCAAATTTGTTGCTCCCTAAGGGGGAACGTTCTGTACTTTCAGCTCGTTTCCTTAAAGTTTTAAATTTGTTGTAGATTTAACGTTTTCAAAGTGTTTCCATGTGCCACAAAGCGTGGTTGAAGCACGCACTTGGCCCAGTGCACTTGGGGGGTGGGATTGCTTCCCCTGACAGGTAGCATCTGTTTTGTCAGCCCCCCCTCTGGCCTGTGTCATCCCGTGCCAGGCTCTCAGAACAACGCCCCAGGAACCCACCCAGGCCCCTCTCTCTGATGCCCTAAAAGCACCTGATTGTCCACTGCCCCCCCGCCCCCCAATTCTGGAAACTTCCCTGAAGATGTTTGGTTATTCAATCAGAACTTAATCGCGGCATGCAAAGCATCCCATTGCTCACCAGCAAACAGAAAATTCATTGTGTTCTCTATAGCCCCCCCCATACCTAACGGAGAGGAGATGTGGGAAGCACATTGGATGGGGGGGGGGGGTAGCACACGCTGGTTCACTTTACCGGATACTCTGAAGAGAAATAAACACGTTGGACACGTGCCTCTCGAGGCCTCTGTGGGTGGGGTGGGGTGGAGTGGGTTGGGGGGGCTGTCCGGCTGCCCCGGCCAGCGAGGTGGTCCACAGGAACAGAAACCCCGGGGGGCGGGGGAGCACAGAGCTCCGCCGTCGGCACTTTGTTGCTGTTCCCAGGTAGCCAGGGTGCCTCTCAGGGGGAAAATATTAAACAGATAGTTCAATACCAAACGGCTTTGCACTGAGGACTAGGAAGAGGCGCCACTGGGCTGTTCCCACACATGTTTATTGACCTTCTGTTAGGTGTATAACGTCTGACAGGGAGGGAAAGGCTCATTCGTCGGCCCCCCAGTCCTCGCCATCCGAGCAGCTATCTGTCCCTGTCAGAGAAGAGGCTGGCTGATGAAGCTAATCTGGAGATGAACTGCTTGTGAGACATTGCCTCATGACCGTCACAAGACCTCTGGGCCCAGGGTTCGAGTCTCTGTGTGTGGAGTTTGCATGTTCTCCCTGTGTTGATGTGAGGTTTCCGCTGGGATACACTTCGGACCCCCGCAACCCTGCATAGGACAAGCAGGTATAGTAGGATGATAGATAGATGTTTCCTTGTGTAACAGCAAAGGTCCGGTTCACCGACCATCAGCCTTCGAACCCGCAGACTAACCTGACACTGCTTACTCGGCAAGATTTCAGTTAATCCCCAAAAAACATCTTGATTTCTATTTAGCTGTGCACTCAACGTCTTTTCTCCTAATCATACCAGCATGGATGGTCTGTTTTCTTTCCTCTGAAGGGCATTGTTTTCTCATTTGAGCATATTATGGTGTCATCCTGAAGAATTTGAAATGATCGTTATTTGGGGGGAAAAAGGGACTTTTTGAAACTTGCCGGCATAGTTAGCCAAGGCCTGTAGCAATCATCTGTATCCGCATTTCACCCGAGATGGCCGGGGGCAGGATCTTCGGCTCTGTACGTTCTTGCAAAAATCCATCTGTAAATTGAATTTGTTACATTGGAATATAAACCCATTTATGGGGGGGGGGGGGTCTCCACATCTTATTTCTTTCCAGCATCAAAGGCTCTTGGATCTTCTCGACGCTGAGAGAGATGCCTTAGAAGAGAACGTAAAAGAGACTTTGAGTCAACAAGCCCAGCATCAGAAGGTACTGCTTTCAATACAGAGACTGTTAGCATTGGCTTTGTTAAAAAAAGACCCGCATTCAGCTGACCCCCCAGCCCCACCCCATCGGAGTCGTGGGGAGCTTTCGCAGCCCGGAGCCACGCTTAACGCATGCGTGTCCTCAGCCCCGGTCGTGATACTTCTGTTTATTTTCAGTGTATGAAAATTTCAGTTCGCGGCGAGGAAACAGGAAGCACTACTTATGTCAAGGGAAGGCTGCTTTACATTAGCCTGCGGGAGCCGGTCGATTAAGCTGCACAAAATATGGTCGCACTGTGTGAAGGGTGGGTGTGACCAGACTGAATCTGGAAAGAAATTGTATAAGTAAATGCATGAAGAATGTATCTCCTGATATTATGTTGCAGACTTGCAAGGCCCTTGGTAAACACGCCTGGTTGATAAATATACATTCCAGTGCACTAGCTTCCTGTCTCTCTCCAACGTAAACATCTGGTTTGATATGAAGTGTATGCTGTCCTTAGGATACCTACATGTAAAGCATGAACTGTCCTTAGGACTTCAGTGTTTGTCACAGACTGTGTCTCAGTGTGAGATTACCCAGCCTCCCCTGTGAGCTTTCTGCTAGCATCACAATAACTGTATATGGATTCCGTGCCTGAGAATACCGAGACCCCAGTTGTGTTGTCTTGTTTGTTGCAGGAGTTGCTGGAAAAGTGCTTACAGGAGGAAAAGCAGAAGGCTCAAGACACAGTCGAAGAAGCTATTAAGGTAGAAGGCAGTCTGCCATCTTGGATCCTGTTCCTTATGACTGACTGACTAAAATCGTTCATGTGCAATCAGATGCTCTCCTGCTGTTGTTTTTATATCTTGTTTCATCTCTGTCAAAACTCTTCTTCTGTCACAGCTCTGCACATAATGACACGGGATGTTCAAAGTACATTTGTGTGTGGCATTTCCTTTAGGATAATGAGAGCGATGCCAGAATACTCAGGTTCAGGGATTGTCGACCCGTCTGGACATGGACAAACGTGTGCGGGAGAATGTTTTGTCTGAGGGGGAAAATACACACAGGTTATGTTTTTAAATACCATGTCCATCAGAATTTGCCATGGTGTTGAATGCTGCTTCTATGATGTGGAAAAGGCAGGTTGGCGATACCGCAGAGCCGGATAATCGATACAGTGAGTCGTACGAGTGGAGGAGAAGTGGTGACTGATCTGGTGCCGCTGCAGGCCCAAGAGGAGCGGATGAAGGAGGCGGTGCTGGAAGCGGTGCAGGAAGAAAGGAGGCGGGCTGATGAGCGGTGGGCGGAGCGGAGGGCGGAGTGGGAGGCGGAGCGTCTCAGGGACAGGGAGACGCTCGCTCGGGCCATAGAGGAGGCCCTGACGGACCAAAGGAGGATCAGCAAGGTGGGCGATTCCCTGGCGCTCTCTGTTAAAATGGAGCCTGCAGTGCTGCCAAAGATAACGCAAAAGGCCGTTTAAATGGAGGATAATGCCCGTATAGTCCCTTAATAATAAAAACACATGCCTTAATATCCTGTGACCGGAGAAGGAACTCTTTCAGGGGATTCTGTCTCATAAATTGACATGTATAGATATACTTGAGACTTCAGTGTGTTACATTTTTTTAATAATTGTCCTTTTCCTCAAAGAGAGTGTGCTTTGTGATAATGGAGGTAACCCATTTCAGCGCAAGTTCAGCAATAGTATCTGACCAAACCAATCAGACGCATACAGTTACTGAAAGGGGGCACATGTTACTTCTGATTCTGCAGCTCTTTTATTTCAGCATGACAGAATTCATCAAGTTGCAGCACAGATTTCAGTGGCAGTAATGACCTAATTCGAAATGTTAGACAGGCGTAACCAAATCTTTACGTGCAGGGTTAACCAGTCACCCTGCTTTTCAGATCACTCCAATTAAAATCGCTGCAAATTCCCAGGGCCCCCATCTTCACCCTGCTTTGTAGAGTTGAATTGTGGGGATTTGATTTTATTGGTTCATGTATCTCTGAAAACTGCAAGCCAGTGACCTGCTGTGGATGAGTGCTTTTGAGGGGGGGGGGGGTTCTCCTGCGCCAGTGAGCTGTTTTAAACTCGCCTGCCTGGCAGAATGATGCCAGTTATGGCCCCACATTGCAAACCTCCCAGTCATAGCTGCTTGATGACAGCAGATAATGTAATTCTTACTGTTGATTTTGATTTAAAGAACATATAGTTGGCAGGTCCAGACGCAGTCTTGGGGGCTAGTTTGGACTGGTATGCTGTCTGGGAATGAAACATAAAAAAAAAAGTAAAAAACAAGATTATGATTCAAAAAACAGGGCAATACTTTTCCATACATTTCTAACGTACAAATGCCTGTGTGACTTAAATTTTTTATGCTTTTTCTCTCTTTTTTAGCTTTCAATATTTTAGTGATGAGTGGTAGAACAGTTGGTTTACCTGTCAGCTGTCACTCAGAGAATCGCTTTTAACAAATTAAAAAAACATTGAGTTTGTAGTTTTTAAGGTGACCTATCCTATATATAACTCTAT
>JAODLC010000065.1:27910890-27921716 GCA_026781145.1 Hippopotamyrus pictus | reverse complement strand
TTCCCCCCCCCCCCCCCCCCCGACACCCCCTGCCTGAGGGAAGTGTGCTGGGCAGATGGGCTCGCGTGTTTTCCTGTTTTCTTCTCTGCCCTTTTTGCTGCCACGTGTTCCCCGGCTCACGGGGTTAGCCCCCCGAATGAGCGAAAGGCTCACAGATGGGTGGTGGGCCCCCGCGGCCAGCGAGTGACCCCCGCTCACCGGCTCGGGGAGCCCCCTCGCGTGTAATACCTCATCAGTCAGCCACCCATTGAAACCTCATTAATCAGGCGGCGGTTATGCTCAGCCAGCAGGGCAGTGATCGTGGGCCTTGTGGACGTCCTGAGGCTGCACTGAATGCCAGTTATTCATACTGGCTGATCCACACCAGCTTTATATAAAAATGTAAATAATAAAATTCAGGTGCGGGCTTCTATTTGTCATGTGGTGTGACTGTCGAAGTGGGTCAACTTTCTAACTTTTGTTATTATTATTTATTAAATGGTATTTGCATGCTTTTTTGGCTAAAAACATTTTTTTTTTTTTTTTTGACAGACCATACTGACCTAACAATAGAGCTTGGCTTTGCTTTTAACAGGTGTGAGTACTCAGCCGTTTAGTTTTTTCCACCTCGATTTAGTAGTATAGGAATAAACATTCTTATCATGACATTAATTATTGAAACTGTGGTTCGAATTCTTAACATTATGAGGAATTGTTTTTATGAAGCGTTTTTTTATGCTCTTTTTCCTGACTGCCCCCAGAGCCTCTAATACAGTGTTTCCCAATCCAGTCCTCGGGAACCTACAGCCGGTCCACGTTTTTGATCCCTCCCAGCTCCCTAAGGAGCAAAAACATAGATCGTCTACTAAGATTTACTGCGTGACGACCTTGTGAACAAGGCCGGATTTTAAACCTGAGGTCTCATGCTATACTTGTAAACGTAATCGGCTGTTTCTTTCTCATTAATGCCAGCCTGTTTACGGTGTTCCTCAACCACCCTGTGGCTGATCTCCGCGCACGATCTCAGTGGTCGCTCCTGTGTACCTTCCCAGCACTGCCCCATTTGGCAGCCTCTGCCCCTCTGTTCCCAGGTGCCGTCCTCAATCAGCAGATGGAAAGGCAGCCCTCTCTGTTACCGTGGTTTCCCCTGTCGTCCATGTGGTTCTGGTTTGGTCCTGAAGCGGACTGTTTTCTTTGGATGTCCGGCACGCCTGTCCGTAGTGTTTCTCGGTTTCTCTTTTGCATCGCCATCCATCAGTTTGACTCGTGCACTGAATCCGCTTCGCTTTTATTTTCTTTGACACGTCGGCCTTTTTCCTCAGGAGCGTGACCTTCTGCTCATGTGGGTCTGTCCCTGAAGATGCAAGAGCTTCTCGTTTATCTCCAGCCTGCTCCGATGTTCTCCCTGACACCTGGGTTGTGTTCTGCATCCTGGTATTGGTGTTGAAGTCTGTGTGAAGGGAAAACGGAATTGAGCCGTTTCGGGGCCAATCTGATAGGCTGCCGGACAGTGTGTGTGGTCCAACTCAAAAACCATTCACTCGATTTAAAGTGGCTGTGTCCAAATTCAGAGACTGCATCCTTCTAAGGCTGCTTTCTGAGACTGAATGTGTCACAGCGATGCATTTCAACACAGCCAGCTTGTCGTGGAGTGAAGATGGTGGTTCGGAATAAAGACCTTTCTCTTAATGGATGGACATGCATGTGAAAACCTCTGTTAGCTTCACGTGTCTCCGGACCCGATCGAAGGTGCAGAGAGTATGAACATTTAGTTTTCCTTTTCACTGATCATGTCGATAAATGGACGGCAACCTGACCAGACAATCTGGCATCATCATGGTTACAATATGGTTCTTTGATGGATTCTCAGTAGAGTTTTACTTGGAAATTCCCAACAATTCTGGCTAGGATAATCATTTGGAAAATGAATGGAAAGCGGAATATTTAAAGTTTTATTTTTCGCTGTTGTTGCAGTAGATTTCTTTATTCGCTCATTTTTGCAGAAATATATATTTGAATTATAGATTCGTATGACTGACGCTGTAGATGCAAAGGCCTGTTCTCACACGTTGGGGTGTCTGATTAGTGTTGCCATAGTCTCATTTGTGGTTTCTCAGCTTCCCAGAGCTCGTACGGTCCTCCAGCATCTGACACCTGCATTCAGCTCATTATCCTGTCACATGCAGCACATCAATGTCTTCCAGGCACTTTGGGTCTGATGAAGGTTTTTCACTGTCAACAATTCTAACCCATGTCAGGTTTGTTTGTTGAGCTTCAGGTTTTTAAGCTATTTTTGTCCTGACCTCAGGAGCTGAAGGTCAGAGGTCAGGATGAAATGAGGCGAGAGCTGAAAGGGCGTCGAGTAGCAGCGGGGTCCTGGTCAGAGCACTTCATTAATAAAAAAGGTGTTTTTTTGCCTGTGAAAGTGATCAGACCTGGCTGGGTGGCGCTCTAGAGGCCTGGGGAGTGGTCGCCACCCGGTGGCCAAAAAACAGCCTCGGCGTTTATTTAGAAAATGAGATCATCGTTCTTTTGGGAATACTTGGTAAAAATAGAAAAAGAAAGGTGGGGGGCACGTGTTCTTCACGTCGAACTTTGGTTTGGCTGCGGCCAGGAAGATATTCTGTGTACCTTCTCTTTGGAAACATCATCAGCGCCCGCCTGACGCAGACCACAGCGAGGCACCCCCCCGCCCCGGCGAACGGGCCGGAGCCGGGCCTGGTGCCGAGCTCGACGTGGTCCGCCTTCCTCTCCGACCGACATCTTGTTGAATGTCACACGTCAGGTTGTATTTCAGCTTTTCCCTTCGGTTTGGGCCGGAGAAGCTGAGCGCTGAAAGTGACTGTAAGGAGCAGGCTTAGAGCTTCCAGAGATGCGCTAGTCATCCGAGAACATAGTGCTGGTCACATGGGAATCACTGCGTGGCCCCTGCGTTCTTTTTCTGTATGACTGTTCGCTAGGTGACTCTTACTCTGGGCTACGTTTCCCAAAAGCATAGTCGCTAACTACCGTAGCAACTTGCAAAGTTGGAACCATGCAACTCGATAGGTCCAATTATGTAAATTGCTAATGAGAGCGTTTGAGAAATGTACTCCTGTAGGGAAATCTATCGATCACATTGGACCCATTCCGACAATGATTTAGATTGAAAAGGGGCTGCGATTAAGCGGATTACTGTAGCCTGAAAGTAAGGGGGGGCTGGATGCCCATTGAATGTGAAGTGAACTTGTCATCTTACTCTGTGAATGTATTTCATTTGCATAACTCCAACTTATGCAACTTAGGCAATTATGCATTTAAGCCAGTAATTGACAGTCGCTTTTATCGGCTTCGTCTGCATTTTGACGGCGTTGTTACCGTGCTTTGACCACCCCGGTAGCGTGCTTTCCTCTTTCCCTCCAGCTGGAGCGCGCGACGCGCCAGAGGAACCTGGCCAGCCTGGAGCTCTTCCTGTCCTGCGCTCAGAAGCAGCTTTCAAGCCTGATGCTGGACGGCACCGTCGAGGTCGAGGGCAGCCCGGACACCTCCGTCAGCAGCCCCTCGCTCTGACGGTCATGCAGAGAAATGGAGGGGGGGCAGATGTGCAGCCGGCTGTCCCCTGCGGCGATCGCACGCTGGGTTTCTGAGTCGGGATCGGCCACAGAGATTCACCTGCTGTGGACTGTGTGCCCTGCCTGTGGCTGAAGACGGTGTTTCTGGGTTTGTGTCCCGGGTTAATTTATTACAGGCCTCCGCTGAGTCCTGAGCATGTGTGATTCTGCTCCTGTCCCACGCCAGCCTCCCACCATACTGCATCTCCTCTGTCCTTATCCACACCCCTGGGACCCCCCCCACCCAGCACCCTATAATCGGAGGTGAGCTCGGACCGCAGCCTCCGTCCTGGGGTCACTTGTCATAAGGCGTGATGTCCCTCCGATTTGTCTCTGATTGTACTTTTAAAAAAAAAATCAAAATAACAATCAGTGACACAGTGTACAGTGGTCACTTTAACAATGTAATGGAAAGACCAGCACTCCCTAACTTGACCAGCAGGAGGAGATCGCATCAGTGAATGTATTGCATCTAACTTCGGAGTGCCCTGTATCCAACACAAATAAACTTTGTGAATGTCCTCCTGTGTTAATAGTGTTGTTTGTTTTAAATGATTTTACCCTGTGAGTCTGATTGAGCTGTCTGATAATCCAGCCTCCCGTTTAGGGTGTACCCTGTACTACCTGGGATAGTGAGCATTTAGAAGACCCTGGATAAAGGAGCTGTGGGAAATTGCCCTGCTGTGACAGTGCTGCCTTTGGACCTCTATGCATGTTGCTTGACAGCGTGGCAGTGATTATCAGGCCGGTCAGGTCTGTGATCATTACTCATTTATGTGATGCTTTTATCCAAAGATGCTTACAGTAGAGAGAAGGGCTATAATATACTTTTTGCGCTCCCTGGGATTCGCTGTGTTAGCTAGTTAAGCTGCAGTAGCTCACGATTAACTCACGTCTGCTGTGGTTTCTGCAAACACAGTGTCTTATTGTCTTTCTGATGTACCCCTTGTTCTCCTGTTAACTTGCAGGAAACTTCTGCATTCTAATTGGTAGTCAGAGCCAGCAGAAGGCTTTTTATAAAGTCATAGCAGTCAACACTCGGAGTAATAGGGAAGTATCAGGTAAACATATAGTAATGCTTTTTCCTCTTAAATACGGAAGCCAAGAACGGCCATGCTTGCAATTATTAATGTAATCGCTTTCTTCTAGAACCAGCTTATACATGTATAGAGTTTACATTGATCTCTAAGTGTTGAGCTGTAAGTCTACCTTTCTGTAGATGGAACAGTACTAAGCTCAGCACATTGCACTTAGCTGAATAACCCCCAGGGATTCAGACAGCGTATGTAGATTTGAATGTGGGTGCAGAGGTTTGTTTATATTAATTTCACACATTAACACTTGCGAATAGTGCTGCACGTGGCATGATGGCCCCATAGCGCCACAACATATATGGCATAAAAAATGATTGCAAACATGGCCGTTCTCAGCTTCCATACTGAAATGCATTCCTACAGTATTGTTGTTTATCGATTTATTGTTGTAAAATAGCATGGTGTGAATATACAAAGCTTCAGATAACAGGAATACCATCAATCCATCAAATTTCTTCAGCCGCTTATCCTGCTTATGGGAATGTGGGGTCTGGAGACCATTCCTGACCGTTGGGAGCAGAAGGTTGAAGTCTGTGACCGTCCCTCAGTCTTGCTACCCGGTCCAGAGTTTTACGTGTCAAACACTGATGATGGTGGTCTGTTATGCAGGGTCATTTTATAAAGATTAGGAGGAAATCCAATTATTTTAGTCCCGCCTGTTCTTGTTCCTGTGAAATGTTAAGTGTGGATCTAGAAAGCTGGTTGAGGAGCTTATTTCAAACATACTTTCAATTTTACTGTTGCTATAACCATGCATAACTCACCTGTGTATGACTGGTGCCTGAAGGATTTCATCTCAGTGGTGAACGAGCCGACAGAATCCCTTATCCTCCATGGTGGATATCCAACATGCACATCCAAACCCAGGTTGTCCTGGGTTGAGTTTGGGCCATTGTAAGTTCTGGTACATCCTAAAAGCTCAATCAGTGTATTAACACTAATTAAATTAAAGTACCCCTTGAGGTACTCTACAGGTGAGACACTGCCCCCCTCAGGGCAAAGTATGTAGTAGCCTCGTGCCTATGAGATGTATCTATACAAAAGAGGTTCTTCTGGAAAGCTCAGCACTGGGCCACCACTGGAGCGGGTCAGAACTCTGTGGTCGTCTTCCTGCCGCCACACAGCAGGAGGCCCCATTCTGGCATGACAAACCCCCCCGGCCACTGGCGGTCACCGCTCACCAAATCCCACGTCTAAGCTGGTATAGACCACCACTGTCACTGCGGAAGTGGGATATATTTAGCCACAAGGCTGAGACACGTTTCTCGTTCTTAAAACGCTTGTTTGGGTTTCTGAGAAGGGGTGGGACAGGCAGAGACTTTCCTGTTTGGAGTGAGAAGCCATGACCATCTGGTGTGTGTCTGATTTGGCTAATGCATTTCCCTCCTGGTCTAATGGTTTATGATGAAATGTAAATGAGAGTAATAATTGATCATCCATCCGTCTTCCAACCATGTATTCTGCCACAGGAAGTACAGGGGATGCCCAAAGAGATGCCTGTTCATCACAGGAAAAACAAAATCTTATTCCCACTCTTTCAACAGCAATACATGGCCTAACCACATGTTTTGGGACTGTGGTAGGATGCATCGCTTGCCCAGTGGATGTGTGACTGACTGATGAGGTGTATTCTATAAAAGGCATCCTCCTGGCTTTCGAATCCTATGAACCGGGGTCCTTACGAGTGCGATTAAGTTATTGTTTATGTACTCTCGCATTACTTCCTGTTTAGAATGATGTCACCTGCTTGTACTGGACACTCTTCAATGCTCCGCATCTCATTTTCATTTTAAGTTCAGTTCTAAATAATAATATAGTCTTCATATTCTCTTATAGCAGTTGCGGTTAATGTTTTTATGGACTGACATAGCACAGTGTGCTAAAACCCAGTGGCCATTAACGCCTGTTTTAAAAAACAAAAAGTAAAAGCTTTTGGCAGAGTACAACTGCATGTACAGCACAGCAGCACTGTGTCCCAGAAATGCCCTTTGTCAAACAGGTGGTTCTCCATCTGAGGTCTGACTAAGCCATCCAGGCAGGTCCTGTTATCATAGCTTGGTGCCCGTTTAGCCAAGACAGTTAAGCCTGCAAGTGGGGCAGCTTGGCGAGGTACTTGTTTCTGTTTCTAAGTGTCCAGACATCACACCGTCGTGGGGTGTTCTTGATTTTCACTCCCGGTTTGCTTCTTCGCCGGCCTTGACGACGCTATAACAAGTGTTTTCTCTCTCACTGCCCCAGGGATCCGTGTCGACCACAGAACCCTCCATTCTCTGGACGCCAATCCAGAGGCAGGACCCTCCCAAATGGACAAGAGGTGGGATTGTCCGTGCTGGGAGCATCAATCATCCGGAGGTGTGACTTTTCGGTATCGGTAATGAAAGCGGTGGGTCTAGCGGTGCCAGAACACACAGGGGAGAGCCATTTGCCTGCAGGACCTTGGCTGTCTGTCTGTCTCCGGATGCAATGCCCGCCTTTTCGATCTGCGAGGAGCCCCCTGCACCTCACACAAAGCTTCCATGGAAAGCCGGGATCCGTTTTCCCAGCGCCGATTAACCGTAACTCTTATATTTGGCCAAACTTCGCCAGTTTTCCACTGTGGCATCCCGTGTCTCCTTGAACACATTGACCGCATTGGAATTTGGATTCGACAGCAGAACCGCCTCGCATCCTCTCCCTTGACCCGGGTGCACTACCCAGATTATGGGTAAAATTATCAGATGCACAGCGTGGTGCATAAAGGGCCTGCTCACTTAAAATCTGCCCTTAGGAAATGTGCTTCCTACTCATTTGTGATCAGGGATGCATACTGCTTAAGAACATTACATCACATCCTTCACAGCAATACAACAATATTTTATGTGGTTAGAAGATGGATGGATGGAAGATACTGGGTGGATATTCCCCACCGAATATCCTTTCAGAGTTATATTTAACTCAATGTCATTCTCATGGCAGCTTTTGCTTCTTATGTCACTAAAATGTAAAAACAGGGTAAAATCCCTTCGGGGCTTCCATCACCATGGGAAAAGACAAAGAGCTGGATATTCAGAAGGGGCAGACAGTTGTGTGAATGGCTAGACATATCTCTGAACATCTGGTAGGACAATAATCGGAGCATTCCAAGCTGGGATGGCTGTGACCTTGCCAAGAAGAGGACTCGAGTGTGTGTTCCCCCCACGCACAGTGGGAAGAGGGTGCGGGAGGCACAGAAGAGGACCCAAGGACCACATTTCAACAACTGCACGCTCTAGATGCATCTTGTGGTCACAAAATTAAGCATATGATGACTCCTCCATACCGTCAGGTTCCTTGGACAGGCTGCATGAAGAAAGGCCAGACGGAGAGTACCCAGAAAAATCAAGCCTTTGGAGTTCACTATATGTCTTCGGAACTATGGTACCTAGAGGTCTGCTCACATGAGACTCGGAATAGAATTATGTCAACATGTTTGGTGTCCAAAGAAAGCACCTTCCTGCCCTCAAATTCGGTGGTGGATCACTGATGCTCTGAGGTTGTTTCGCTGCCAGTGGTCCACAGGCTGTCGTTGAGATCAGTGGAATAATGAATTTCACCAAGTACCGGGACATTTTAGACAAAAAATCATGGGTGCCTCTGTCTGGAAGCTGAGACTTGGCCATAGGTGGACCTTGCAACAGGACAACGACCACAGACATACCTCAGAATCAGCACAGAAGTGGATCGGTTTTCCAATGGCCATCTTGGTCTCCACGCTTAAACCCTGTTGAAAACCTTTGGTCTACAGAGGACTGCCCATAAATGCTAAACTAACAGTATCAAGTATCTTGAAAGGTCCTGCATGAAGCGCTTTTCCATAATCCCTCCAACGGTATTCACCAGTCCTATTAAATAGCAAATAGAAGTAGCATGTTATTCTTGCTGTGGAGGCTGCACCATTTATTAAAAACAGGAGCTACCATAATTCAAAACATTTTTTAATCATATGAAGTGTTATTTCAGTTAATTCAACTGAATTTTCAATACTAATACAATTGAATATATCAGCAAATATTTTTTATCAAATGGGCTACTAAAGGGAGTACAATATATATATATATACATATCATACACCTTCCCTCTATGGGTAGTTTCAGTTGAGGAATATGAGTGGTATATGTCAGTTGCACACAGTGACAGAGTAAGCAGAGCTCATAAAAGAAGGAGCATATAGGAACGAAGGAAAGGCTAGAAGAAAAATCATAATATTTAACAGGGAAATTCCTTGCTCACTGTTTTGAATTAACATTGTATCACTGTATTTAGCTGCGGAGTAATATTCAAACCCTGTAAAATGAGCGCTATCCTTGGTTGAACCGTATTACTGAAAAAACATCAGAGGAATTAGAAGCAAAGTGAAATGAAATAAAAGGCACTTCCTTGTAGATCCCCTATAAAATGGCTGCTCTTTACCCCCCCCCCTCCCCTGGCACTGATTGATCTGTGGTTTTAATAATTTCTCCCCCGTGACTTTACGCCTGCTCGCTTCTTGGCCCATGTGCAGTGTGGGGGCACATGTGCGGATCTCTCCCGCCCAACAGTCCTCCATCATCTCCTGGACAGGCTCTGTTCCTTTCTCCAAACAATAATACACCCATTAATAGATCCCACCCCCCCCCCGGTCCTTACTATAACCATCCCGCTAAAGCAAAACTGACTTCCAAATCTCACTTAGCTTGACTTGGGAAGGTGCCCTTGCTCCAGCAGGGGGAAAAGAGGTGGGATTTATGAAGTCACCCCTGGTTTCCTTTGCGTGTGTCTATCGCGGTGTCCACATTTGTTTCTGTGTACCCATAATCCCCTCTTGCACCAGACACCAATTCTGGGGAGCCAGTCCCTTTCTCATCAGTCCACCTCCCTTAGATGGGATTGCTGGCTGGTGAATTGTCTTGCTGGTGCTGTCACATACTTACCCCCATGCAGCACTGTGGTGCTGAGGGTGGACCATCCCTCCAGACAGTTTTTAACTCTGATCACCAAGCTCGGGAGGAGCAACTGAGGTATGCTTTTCCATCCTGCTTGAACTTTGGACAGACAGATCAGGAAATAAATTGATAAATGAAGCATGTTGTAGAGATCAGGGCGTGGGGTCTATCTACTGTTTATGGCTTGTGAGGAGCACACTCCCACGTTTGTGGTCAGAAGCGATTGTCTAGTAGTTGAATACCGTGCGTCTTCCTGGATCTGGAATGATCAAGGCCGGGCAGCCCACGCATTCTTTTCCCCGAGCCCATTTCCCCGCTGAGATGGACAGAATCCACCTCCGCACAGTAAACGGAACCAGATGCACTGGTTCTCCTGGACATCCTTGTGCTGCTTCCAGCCTCTGGTATTAAGCCACCGACCGCTCCTCGCTCTCAGGAACTCGGGTCCATCACTCAACCTCCACAGGTAGCAGGGGCACCTGGATGCTGGGCTCTTGCCATGGAAACCATCCTCAGGTTAAGATGGTTGTTTCCCTGATGATATTTTCTGTAGAACCTTCAAAAGTATTTTATGTGGCATAATGCTGGGAAAAAAATATATAATTACACTAGGATTCAAGGCAAGACAGATTAAACTTTCCTGAAAATAATATTTCGCAACTAGTGAACAGGCAAATGTCTGGAGGGGAGGGATTTCAAACACTCATAGTATAAAGTCAAGATGTAAGTTGGCTGAATGGCAGTTGATTTGGACAGGGATGCAGCTCGAATTAACACAGATGGCCTGTTCACTGTAAATGCAAGCTGAATGTAGACTGAATGTAATTCACAGGCATCAAATGGAATGTTGACATTGATTTTTTTTTTTTTTTTTTTTTTTAAAGAAAAATCTTCACTGATATGCTTGACTTCACAGCTAAAATAATCAGGAAGCCCCTGATTGCACTTCACTGGTTTTACAGCAGGGTGGCTAAGTGGGCAGCACTGGCCTCACACCTCCCTTGCCCTGAGTTTGTGCAGTTCATGTGATTTCTTTGTGTACCTTGGCATTCCTGACAGTGCCCGGGATTTCCTCTCAAGTCCGAAGACATGCACTGATGTCATTTGGTCTCTCTAAACTGCCAGTAGTGTATAAATGTGTGTGTACCTTCAGTCAGGGTCTGTCAATCCTCTATGTGATATATTGTAGGGGCCCTTCAGTCAGGGTCTGTCAATCCTCTATG